>JAQIVF010001697.1:0-13123 GCA_034698365.1 Steganacarus magnus | reverse complement strand
GTATATTTTGATACTTAAACACTTCTAACTGATCAGTGGATGTTCTGTTGATTCTTAAAATGCTATTTATTTAACATATAATTTAAAATCAATATTCTATAAAATTATAATCAATATTAAGTAATATTTCATTACCTGTAGCCATACTTTACTGACAGCTCAACAATTAGTTTGATTAAAACACCGCAAACCTGATCATCATTATAATAGACATACGGTAATAGATTAGCTATTAGTGTGAGAAATATTCGAATTATACTGTCATTAGGATTAATCGCAGTGTTATTTTTCAATGGAGTTATCACTTGATTTTCAGGTATTGTGTAACAAAAGGTGCCCATATCTGCTAAATTTCTAACTAAAGTGTTTAACACTGAATCACTAATATATCTCTGAAATTATTTTATTAATAATATTTATTTTCTTTATGAATTTAAGCGAAAAATTCTAATTATTTCTGTTAACAAAATTATTCTCTATATTACAGTTTTGATCTGTAATATAATAGCATTTGCTCTAAAAATGAAGAAATAATATTAATTAGTCATATTTATCTCATGAGTCATAATAATAAAAGCAATTTTATTGTTATATTGGTAATAATACTAAAACTTTATCAATCATTATATTGCAAACCAGACCTCAAAAAATTAATTGTTTTTTACGTTTGATTAGTGTTGTATATTTTCCTTTTTTTAATTTTTCTTTTTTCTTTCTTTTTCTTTTTTAGTGTATTTTGATTGTCTTTTCTTTTTCTTTTTTCTTTAATTTTTTTGATTTGTCTTTTCTTTTTCTTTTGTCCTTGAATTAAATCTGTCTTTTCTTTTTCTTTTCTCTTAATTTGTCTTTATCTTTTTCTTTTTAATGTTATTTTCGCTTAATAATGTCTTTTTCTTTTCTTTTGTCATAATTTATAATTCTTTTCTTTTTCTTTTTTAATAATTTTTAAATGTCTTTTCTTTTTCTTTTCTTTCATAAATATTTTTGATTTTCTTTTCTCTTTCTTTTTTCGTTTATTTTGATTTTCTTTTCTTTTTTCGTTTATTTTGATTTTCTTTTCTTTTTCTTTTTCTTGAAGAAAAGATACAACACTACGTTTGATACATGCGATGCAGCACATTATGCGATACACACTGCATCGCAGTATTCGATACCGAATAACACTCTTTGTTAACTTAAGAAACAGTGAACTTTATTAATATAAGAATAACTGGATTTACAAATTGTAGCGTTTGTCGAATTAACTTAATAAAACAATGAAATATACAAATAGAAATTACAAACGCTTCTGTCGACAGTAAAATAAGGAATAACTAATATATAATGCTTTCTTAAATAACCAAAAGTCACTATAAGTGTAAAAATACATTTTAAAATTTAAATGACTAATTTAAATACAAATCTATGAGTAAAAACTAGTGTTGTTTTTGATTTTGTAATTTTGATTTTTATTTTTATTTTATTTCGAATTTTAATTTTGATTTTGATTAATCAAAATTAAAATACAAATCAAAATAAAATTTTAAAAAATTAAATGAAAATACAATCAAAATGAAAGAAAAATTGAAAATACAATCAAAATACAATCAAAATTAAAATTTTTGATAAAAATCAAAATCAAAATAATTTGCTATAAAAATGCATTTTGATTTTGATTTTTGTAATGAAAATCAAAATGAAAAATCAAAATCAAAATAGAAATGTATTTTGATTAATCAAATCAAAATGCAATCAAAATGGAAAACTTTTCAAAATCAAAATCAAAATACAATTTAATTGAAAACTAGAATGAACATTATAAATGAGCTCACTTTGATGAACATATCTGTTATTAAATTAATTTTGAAAGAGTATAGATTACAATTTGTCGAGAAAACATTTTAGAAAAATAATTTAAAAGGAAACAAATACATATAAATTTTCTTAGCTAACAATAGTATCTATTATTTAAACCAAAATTTTTCTTAATTAAAAGCATTGTTGTGATTAGTACTTCAATGAGTGCACACAAAAATTAGTTTCAGTCAGAGTTCAGTACTCGAACAGTGAACATCAAAAATATTTATGCAGCCAACAATTTAAGACAAAATTTTTAGAAGATTGTTGTTAATTTTTTTCTCAACTATACATTACATACTTTATAATACGAATTATTTAAACAAAAAATTTTCTTAACTTAAATATATTGTTTAGAAAAATAAATTAATACAAAAAACTTTTTTAATCTAACAATATAATTCTAACTAATTAAACTAAAAATATTATTTTTCAGACAAAAAAGCCTTCTATAATTAAATATTTTAACCAAAAAAGCCTCCTATTTAAATTTTTTTCATCAAAAAAGCCTCCTATCTTAAAATTTTTTCACCAAAAAAGCATCCTATCAATAAATATTTTCACCAAAAAAGCCTCCTATCAATAAATTTTTTCAACAAAAAAGCCTTCTATCAATAAATTTTTTCAACAAAAAAGCCTCCTATCAATAAATTTTTTCAACAAAAAAAGCCTCCTATCAAAAAGCGACATCCGGACAGACGGAGATGTCAAATCCAATAGCTCATTGATAAAATCAAAGTGAGCTAAAATTTTAAAAATCAAAATCAAAATACAATAACTTATATAAATGAGTTAAATGTTTTCTTAAATTTTATTAATGCTATTTTGTTGCTTTGTAAGTAACTAAAATTATTGCAATTTACTAATAAATCTGTGCTAGAATTCAAATTTCTAACAAAAATTGATATTTTTCGAGCTATACAGGTGATTTAGATATTTTTAAAACGTGAGATTATTGAAAATAATTAGTATAATAAAAATAACTATAATAATTTTATTAATTAAAAATATTCAGTTTATTTTCTTATATCAATGCCTTTGCGTTTTATTCGAAGTAAAAGAGGAAATATTCTTTTGGTGCATGATAATTTCATTTATCGAACAGATTTTGGCACTTATCCTCGATTATATTGGAAATGCATTCAAATTGATACAAACGGATGTAGAGCGAGGTTTATTTCTGAAGGTTTATTTTTGAGGAAGAAGCGGTATCGAATGAACATAACCATACTACGGAAAAAGCAACAATTGAGGCTAAAGAAATCATTACTGGAATTTTTGATAAAGATAGAACAACGCTAGATACACCACAACATATTATTAACGAGTCAATTGTTGGTGTTAGCTCATCGATTTCTAGCCAACTGCCTACAGAACAGTCGATGAAAAGAATGATTCAAAGCGTTCGTCAATCATATAGCATATATCCTAGAAGTCCTGATAGCTTGACTGAATTAGTTATTCCCTAAGAGTATACGACAACAGTTAAAGGCGAGAACATTTTATTACACGAAAGTGGTCCCTCGAATGAAAGGTTTCTAATTTATTCAACTCAAGAAAATTTGCGATTATTGAGCTTATCTGAACACTGGTATGCTGATGGAACCTTTAAAGTTACTCCACCTTTGTTTTTGCAAGTTTATACTATTCATGGAATACGTTTCGATAATGTTATACCTGCAGTATTTGTTTTGATGCCAAACAAAAGTTCTTCAAAGTATGAGAAAATTTTAATTGAATTAAAGAGATTAAATCCAAACTAAAACCCACAAACAATATTGACTGATTTTGAGTTTGCGGCAATTAATGCTTTTAAAAAAGAATTTCCAAACTCTACTCATTGAGCTTGTAACTTTCATTTTGGGCAAAATATATAGAGAAAAATTCAGGACATTCCAGAAGTTTGTACGAAGTATAAAAATAATCCAGTGTTCGCATTAAATATTCGTCAACGTTTGGTTATTACATTTGTTCCAAAAGTTGACGTTATCGATAAATTCGAAGAGTTAATGGCAACAGATTTTTTTAAGGAAAATGAACAACTTCTGGTACCTTTAATCGATTATTTTGAGGACAACTATATTGGGCGTCCAAGCAGAGGTGTAGCTAGAAGACGTCTTCCTATTTTTGAGCTTGAACTTTGGAATTGTTTTGACGCTATTTCTCAAGGATTTGCCAAAACTAATAATTCATTTGAGGGTTGGCATTGAAGGTTTAACGTTTTAATAGGTTGCGCACACCCTAACATTTGGAAATTCATTCAATGCTTAAAAAACGAGCAAAATTCTAATGAGTTTCGAATAACTCAATATTTGGCCGGAGCTGAACCACCACAATCTCGAAAGGTTTATAGAGATTCAGCTAAAAGAATAAAATCAGTTGTCGACGATTACCCTAATAGAACCAAATCAGAATATTGTAGAGGATTGGCTCATAATTTTGAGCTAAATATATAAGAATTTAACTTTACATGAATTTAATAAATACTTATCTATTAATCAATTTCTATAATTAAAATAGTATTATATTTTTTACTTCATATATTTTTAAAAACTGACAAAATTTATAATTTACGCTGTAAATAGCGTGACCAACCCTCCCGGTTTGACCGGGAGTCTCCCGGAATTTGTCATTTTCTCCAGGCTCCCGGTTGGTATCAGACCTTGACGTTTAAAACTCCCGGAATAAAATTTGAATTAAATTTTATACTATTTTGTTTATATCAACATAATTTGTCATTCAAAATTTTATTAAAGTGTTAATAAAATTAATTCTGAGATTTGTATCAATATTAAATATAAATTGTTTTAACTTTAATTCATATTTAAAATCAAATAAAAAACTACAAAAAAATACAATTTGAATTAGTATTTTTATAGGTTTCTATAATTAAAAATATCTCCTGGTCAACTCCCGGTGAAATTATAGAAAATTGTAGAAATCTCAAGGATTTTATTTTAAACAGTTGGTCACACTAGCTGTAAAGCTATAAGCGGTATTGAATACGCGGTATTGCTTACGCGGTATTGCTTACGCTGTAATGCTTACGCGGTAATGATATACGCGGTAATAATTTACGCGGTATTGCTATTCGCGGTATTGTATACGCTGTAAAACATACGCGGTAATGATTTACGCGGTATTACTATACGCGGTATTGCATACGCTGTAAAGCTTACGCGGTATTGACGTGGAACCGGCTCAAGCATAGAGCCTAAGGAAAAGTGTATGCTTATACCCAGTCTACAGCCTAATCCTATGGTTTATCTGACTATATCTTTCATCTCTAAATAAATCATATAAAATGTTTTTAATAATGATTTTTTTATTTGCTTACTATTGTAGCCTTGTCAGTGTAATAAATACACAATTAAATTTTTCTTCTAGAGTTCTGTATAGCTCCATTTTTATCTCTAGATTTTTAGGTAAAAATCCAGTTTTATTTGAATAAAAACCTAGTAAGTCTTGCAACGGGTTGCGAAGTATATATTATGTGATATGTTCATAGCTGAAACTGTTTTTCACTATTGTTAATATAATTTACAAGCATATTATTAGGATAATGTCAATGTATTGTAATGTTAGGGGAAGAGGAATATGTTAAGGGAGTGCGAGGGAGAATGAGAGTGACGCACAATATATTAAGGGAGAGAGATTGGGGAGAAACTGAGACTACAATTATTAAAGCGTTAGTATAAACTTTTGATACAGTTTTATACTTCAATTTAAACGAGAATTATGTGTCTGTATAGTGAGTTTGTGTGTGTCAGAGAGAGTGAGAAGATCAAAAAACTTTTTTCTTTATCTGTGAATGGCATATATATATTATATTAAATCACTTAAATAAATATACATATTAGAGCAATGGTAAAGTTTTTACCGGGTTATCTATTACTTAGAAAAGTAACACTCACTTTCTCGCATTCAATTCTGTTTTACCAGTTTCCTAATAAAAACTATATTTAATATCAATACAACTGTAGCGATCGTTATTCATGTGAAAACTCGTGCAAATAACTACTAAAATAATTTTTTTATTCATTAGAAAGAATCGTTTACTATCCTATTCTATCCTTCATTCAATTCTAAAACATGTTCTCTTTTACTGTTTATTTATTTCTTAACAATATTTAAGTCATAATCTTCGGTTTGAACAGTGGCAGAACTTGGTTGTTGACATTGATTAGAGATAACAGAAATGTTTGTGACAATTATCAGTGATTCGCGGTGTATTTTGTCGAGAAAAGGCAAAGCAATACCACTAACAAGCGATCATAAGCCAGAATCGTTAAGCAAAAAGAAGCGAATAGAAAATGCTGTTAAAGTAAACGAAAGTTATAAACCGAATATTTTTAATCTGAATTAATATCAAATTCAAAAAAAATTCATAAACTGTTTTATTAAGCACACAAACTTGTTTTATTAACATAAAGAGAATTTACTACACATTTCCAGGATATTTACGAATAAATGAAAAAAAAACGTTTACCAGTTAGAGATTTGAATTTACATGAATAACGATCGCTAGAATATAATGAGTTGTTTTATATTGAATAGATTTTTTAATTGGAAACTGGAAAAATGTAGTGAAAGAGAGAGTAAATGAATGTCGTCAACTAGTGATGATGAGGCTTGGGTTCCAGAGGCTCTGGCTTGAACCTGAACCTGAGCCTGAACCTGAGCCTGAACCTCTCTTTAAAAACTTGAACCTCGAACCTCTGTAAAACTTAGAGCCTGAACGCGAACCGGAACCTCCTACTTGGAGCCCGAGCCTGAACCTATAGAACCTCTATTACAATTTTTAGTATTAAATTTTGTAATTGAATGCTTGGACAGTGAAATAAAAATTTTCTCCTATTATTAAAAAATATTATTTAATATATTTTAGTAGTTTTATTAAAATTATTGAGAGTAAACATATTTATAACAAAAAAAATTGTATAAAGGGGACAATTTACTGAAATTACATAGAAAAATAGTTACTAAAATTGTCAGAACCTTCAAGAAATCTTATGTTGAGGTTAAAATAGGCTTCAAATAAGAACCCGAACCTCGAACCTCAGGTTCAGGCTCTCAGATGTTAAAACCTCGAACCCGAACCTCTTTCGAAATTCAGAAAATAAACCCGAGTCCGAGCCTGAGGTTAGGGTTCAGGTTCAGGCTCCAGAGGTTCAGAGGCTCAAAACCATCATCACAAGTCGTCAACACGTTTACTATAAATATTATGCACATTTTGTTAACATTTAATAGAATGCTTTATTTTTCATATTAAATGAGCGCATATTTCGAAGTACAATATTTATTAACATTTTTATTGGAGTGCGTCACAACTACAGTGAAATATTGAGTGAGATTCTAAGACCCTGAACCGCTTGTAGTATTTAACAAGAAATAGGAATACAGTAGTTAGTGAATGTGTTTTTCTCTATAAGTAGAGCCTCAAAAAAGTAGTGTCGATCACTAAAGCTTCCAATTTTTTAATCTCACTTGACTTTCACTTTCGCTTTTAATTAAAACTTTAATTTCGCTTGTATTTCACTTCTAATTTTTAATTATTTTTAGTTTCTCTTGCATTACGCATTCACTTAAGCGTCATTTAGTCTAAAATATTTTCAATTTTAAGCGATAAAACACTACAAAAATGTAGCATTTATTGTGCATACTTATAGCGCTTTTAATTGAATCAAAAGAATGCCAAAATAGCATTAAAAAATATTAATTGCTTTTTTAAAAAATTGAAAAATATTATTCTCATTTTTAATCCGAATTTTAATTAAATTTTTTCGTCCAAAATATTTTCTTGAAGATACATATAATTATGCAAACTTGGCCCGATTTTAGTTGTTTTTCATTCATAAGGAAACTTTGATTATCTTTACTAGTGTTGTTTTACTTTTATTTTTTTTCGATTGTATTTTACTTTTTTTGATGATAATTTCAATTTCGATTGTATTTACTTCAGTCCTTGAAAGAGAAATCAAATTTCCTTTTCTTACAATTTTTCTTGAAGTAAAAGTAAAATTGATTTTCGCTATTTTACTTTTACTTTTTAATTTCGCTTTTCATGTTTTTTTTCAAAATTTTAATTTGCTTTCACTTAATCCTTTTATTTCAATTTTACTTTTTCATCTTTACTTTTTCATCTTTACGTGTTTTTAAAATAGATTTTATTTTAAATATTCTTTTCGAAAAATATATAATTTCAATAGTATTTTTCTTTTTTTTTTCGAATAATATATAATTTCAATTGTATTTTGCTTTCGATTAAACGAAAGTAAAAGTAAAAATGTTTTTTGCTTTTTCTTTTACTTAGAAAAACGAAACAACACTTTTTTATACTCAAGGAAGTATACCTCAATGAACAAATATGTATAAATATTGAATGATATATATAGTAGAAAATTCCCTTTTAATATAGTATAATTTCTTTGTGTATAAAAAAATCAAAATTTGCTTTATGGCACTTCATTTGAAAAGTAATGTTCATAAGTTAGTGTTTGCATCCTATCCTGTGTACAGTATATGTAATAATTTCACTTGAATCCTAAAATTTTGTAAGCATATATAAACGAAACCTTTGTTTAATATACTTTACTGTTAATAACTCAATCTAATAATGATGTGAAAAAATAATGTATAACGAAATAGTAACTCATTATTAATAAGACAGATAAATCGATTAAGTTATCTATTATTTTAAAAATTTAAAATAAATGTCAACAAAATATGTGTATTATATATCGTAATCGTATTAACAACAACAACAACACTTATCATTTGCAATAACCCGACAGTTTTATGCGAAGATCCTGTAGTGATTTTGAATGTTGATTCAAATGACACAACAAATCGGTTAATATTTGCTAATCTCATTGCATTGAATCACTATAACAAAACGAGTTTCGCAGTTAAAACCATAAATAGGTTTTCGCCCAGTGATTATGTGGTTGGCATTGAGTTTAGCATTAAAGACAATGTTATTTTTATTCGACAATATAACGGTTTATATCGACTCACAATGAGTGCGAAATATGATGAAATAATTTCTATAAAATATATTATCGATACTATAACTTGGCATTCAATGAGCTATGACTGGATACACCATTTAATGTATTTTATAATATTCGATGAGATTCACGCTATAAATATCAATGACATCAATATTCGTTACGTTTTCAACATATCTACGGGTTCCGAATATCATTATATCGCTGTGAATCCGATCGATAAGTTTGTGGTGTGGACTGACAACAATGGATCGCTCTTCAAAGCGAATCAAGACGGAAGTGAGTTAACTATACTTCATAGATTTGAAAGCGATTCTTTCTTACAAAAATATCCTCCGCTCATTGATATCGAGTCGAAATCAATATTTATTTGTCTCGATTCTATGAAAATGTTTTCGATTGACTTTTCTGGAAATTCCAAACTAATACTGCATGACAAATCAACAGGGTTTATGATCGCAGATATTTTTAAAGATTTAATATTTATTTGGAATTTTGAACAACAAAATGTTTGCGTTTTTAATAAAACAGTTAATGAATTTGTTGAAATCAAAATTGATACAAAATTAACAGAGGTTTATAACCTACGTTTATTGCATTCGTCTCGACAACCAATTATCCCAAATGTGTGCGTTCAGTCTCAATGTTCGCATTTATGTATTCCACTGCCAAACAACACGTATCGCTGCGTCTTTCCTCACAATGGTATTTCGGACGAAGAAAGTGTAAGAATTATTTTTTAAAGTAATTGTGCATATATTAATTTAATATATCTTTTAATCTGATTGAAATTAATAATAATTAAAATTTCTACATTATTCAAAAATATTGGACATTTATCAATTTAAAGTTTTAACGTACAGCAGATGACAATAACAAAATGCTGTCAGAAAATTTTGACCACTTGTCAGCACTAATTAAATACATGTTATTACAAAAAGTACAGATTTGTTTAATTTTTAAGGAGCTTAAAGTTACAGACTGTTACAGAATGCTTTCCTCTGGTTTCCCTTAAAATAAAAATTTCTGATGTTTTTGATTGAATGAGTTTTTGATGAACAGTTTCGGTATAATTAGAATAATTTTAACCCAAAACAAGTTCGATACGGTTATAATATCTTATATAGTATTAAAACTTTTAGAAATATGGATATTATTTTACTGTTCAAAATTATTAGTGGTCTCTATTTGGTCTCACTTCGTTCGCTACCCTTTTACTATGATTTTATTTTTTTAATAGATTTAGTAATTTACTGCCTTTAATCTAAATTTAATTTTTATGTACAGTAAAAATTTATATGAAGTATGAAAACCTATCTATTACCGTATAATAATGTGACTGTTATGAATTTAATCAAATGTTTACGCCATTACGCCAATCTAGAATAAAATCCGGTTATTTTCAAAAATAAAAATAACTTTATTAATAACGAAGAAAATCTTATTATCAAAATGAAAAGGCGTGACACACGAACGGACAAATAATGTCAAATTCAAAAAACCTACTTTGTTTTTATCGTATTTAGATAAGAAATACAAGATCTATACGGCCATAACATCAATTTTTAAACTTTTCATTTGCATTTCAAATATTATAAATTAATAATCAATTTCATAAATTAGACAAACATTTTAATTTTGAATTATAAAGTTAAATTAAAATTCTAAGACCTTATAAAAAATTAATTTTAATTAAATCAGTTTGAAGCTTAGTTATAGTTGTAAAAGATATTAGAAAATATATTTTTTAATGATTAAATTTATACGAAATGGCCAAAGATATTTTGCACTGTTAAGATTTCAAGCGCTGAAAAATTACAAATGATTAATTTTTATAAATAAATTTTTATGTGAACTTTTAACATGAAAATTAATCTTCAAACGTATATAAATAAAATTTATTTTTAATAAGGTCTTATAATTTTAAAATTTGTGCAGATTTTATTCCGTCAAAGTTACAAATATGTAATAGTATTATATTCGGATCGTAATGGCATTTCGATGAAACTGTTGATTTCGTTTCTTAACAATGAACTGAAAAAATCAAGGGAACTGATAAGGTTTGGAAAAACAAGTGTTTGGACAACTGATCAAATATTCTATAGTATTGAAGGAAATTTGATATTATGGTCGATTTCTGATTATCAGGAAAGACGAGTTGAATACTTCGAAAGAATCACAACCAGACAAATATTCGTTGTGAATACACTAAATATTAAACATAACAAACCGTTAAACGTTACAAATCCAATATTGGTGTCAAACAGAGTTTTCGGCTATGACTCGATTCATAATTTAATATACTTTGGTATCAATGATTCCATTGCTGTTTTTAACATAAATCGGACTGATATTCAGTATATAATCACTACACTTCAATACGAAACACAGGCATTCAGTCTAGTAGTGAATTCAATCGATAGCACACTGTTTTGGTTCGAAACATATTTAAAATTCAGAGCAACATATGTCACACGTCACTACGATATAATTCTAGCAAATCAAGACGGGAGTAATAGAACAGTGATAATCGATCGCCGATTTTTGTTAAATCCGCGTTATCTAACTATTGATCACTATTCTCAACGATTATTGTGGTACGACTATCAGAGTATTCAATCTTCAGATTTATTTGGCCAAAACATAAAACCGATGTTTGGCAGAACATATAAGGAAATTTATTCAATCACTATTTTTGAAAGATATTTGTTTTTTATTGCAAATTCACACCAATTATGGCGATACACTATTAATGATGATATAAGTGATAACGACAAAAGATTTAGAATGACATCTCTATCTTCTAACGTATCAGTTTTTAGGATAATGCAACAAAAGCAGGGAAAGGAAATCCGCAATCGATGTTTGAACTCGTTGTGCACTCATCTCTGTTTACCAGTTTCTAAATCGCAATACCGATGCGTTTGTCCGAACAATCAAACATTGGGTCTAAACTGTATCGACAAAGTAATTATTTATTTAATTAATAAAATAAAACAGTTATAATTACAAATATTTTAATGTTTAGGTCGTAAACATTACAGATGACGATACAACTAATTATCAAAGCTCACAACAAACGAATTCTTTGCTAACTTTGCTCATTATTATTGTTGTTTTAATTGTTATTTTGATTATATTTCTCTCAGCAATTATTTATCTCTATTTGAAAAGTAAAAATAATAAGAAAATAGAAAGTGATGTAAATCATCGAAAAGCATTGGATAATAATGCATATGACGATGCTTTGAGTGATGAGAATCGTAATGATTATGAAGCTATCAATTACGACGAAATCGAGTGTAATTACAATTATGAAGATATTGTTGAATACGTTCAGATTATTGCGCCACAAGAAACACTCGCGACGAACAAAGTGAAGATAATGATTATATTCACATGAAATAATTTTATTTGATTTTAATTAACGCTTTATAATTATGCGATTCAGTATGTATTTATTTTTGTAGTAATATTCCGCTCTAATATAATAAGACCCCAGAATCATATATAGTAAAAACGTTATTGTGTTTGTCTGTCCCTTTATAGGCTCCTCCCCTGAGGCTCCACCCCCACAAAATATATATCATTGAACTCAGGTTAATGAGGGGAGTGTACAAATGGGGTCTCGAGGTGATGGCTCCCTATGGGGGTTTGGGTGGGAAAATAAAAAGAATCACATTTAATCTTACATTCATCTTTATTTATTTTTAATATATCCTATTATAGGCTTACTGTTGACTTATTACTAGTTACCAATTAATCTATTACTTGATGTTATTATTTACAGATTACATTATGTTACTCTCGTTTTTGTATTTTACTAATCAATATCTATATAAACGATTGTAATATTAATCTTTTAACAATTAAGCAAATATTACTTAGCAATAGTTAGCAAAACTCATACAGTAAACTGTTTATTCAATCAATCAATTGTAATAGTAATTAATTATAATAATAATAAATTATTTGTTACGTTAGTTTAATTCAATAATATTTATAATAATAGCAATATATAGCAATATATAGCTCAACAATAGCAATACTGTCACTTCAGAATCTTAATACCATTGCGCAATCATCAGCAGGATATCTAAGACATTACCACTGCTACAACCATAAACTAACTGAAAATATAAATTATATCTATATTCTCTCAAGAAAAGAATTTTTTTTATATTTGTTTATTATTTACATTATACATTTTCGACAACAATATGGTTTAAGTCGAATTTTATTTAATAAAAGCACTCGAATCTGATGCTCAATTATCT
>JAQIVF010001696.1:0-13133 GCA_034698365.1 Steganacarus magnus | reverse complement strand
TATATTTGTCTCGAATCTAAAAGCATTTATTCGATTGATTTTTCTGGAAACACCAAACTAATACTGCGCAACGAATCAGCAAATATTACGATCGCAGATATTTTTAGAGATCTAATATTTTTACGAGATTTAGATGAACTAAACGTTTACATATTTAATATAACACTCAATGATTTCGCTTATTTGAACATTGAGTACAATTCACAAACAAATTTTGGTTTAATTCATTCATCTCGACAACCAAATAACACAAATGTGTGCCTTCAGTCTCAATGTTCGCATTTATGTATTCCACTGCCAAAGAACACGTTTCGCTGTGTATTTCCTAATAAATCATTTAGAAAAGACAAGAATTGTGAAGTAGGTGTAAAAATTATTTTTTTTATACATATATAGTTTATTTAATATACATTTTATCATAAAATAGACATACATTTACAACGAAGAAATAGTATTATATTCTAATCGTAATGGCATTTCGAAGATAAATATCAATTCGTTTCTTAACAATGAACTCGAAAAATCAACGGAACTGATAAGGTTTGGGAAAACAAGTGTTTGGGCAACTGATGAGTTATTCTATAGTTCTGAATCGAAATTTCTATTATGGTCGACTTCTTACAACCAAATATCATTTGAATCCACACATCCAAGCAACATGCTCAGAGAAATATTCGTTCAGAAAACATCAAATAGTTTGATATCATTAAACGATACAAAATCTATATTATTGTCAAACAGAATTTTCGCCTATGACTCGATTCATAATTTAATATACTTCAATATCATTGATTTTATTGCTGTTTGTAACATAAATCGGACAGATATTCAGTATCTAATCTCAAAAATTCCATTCAGAACACAGGCATACAGTCTAGTAGTGAATCCAATCGATAGCACACTTTTTTGGTTCGAAGTAAAGTTTGGATTCGAGAATAATAATGATAATCCTGATGACTATCTTGGAAGAGATAATGACTATAATGATTATTACGGAGGATTCTTTGGAAATAATCCTAAAAAATTATGGTCTTACTATGGTTTGATGAGAGCAAATCAAGACGGAAGCTCTAGATCACTGATAATCGACAGCCAGTCTTTAATTAGACCGCGTTATCTAACTATTGATCACTATTCTCAACGATTATTGTGGTACGACGAGGAATGGATTAAATCTTCAGATTTGTTTGGCAAAAGAATAAGACTGATTTTTCGCAGAGAATTTAAAATAATTCATTCATTTAATGTTTTTGACCGAAATTTGTATTTTATTGCGAATTCACGCGAATTATGGCGATACACTATTAATGATGATTGGAGTGATATCGACAAAAGTTTCAGAATAAAATTTCTATCATCTAATGTATCAGTCTTTAAAATAATCGATGAAAAGCAGAGAAATGCAATTAAAAATCGATGTTTGAATGCGTTGTGCACTCATCTCTGTTTACCAGTTTCTAAATCGCAATACCGATGCGTTTGTCCGTACGAAAAAACATTGAGTCTAAACTGTACCGAAAAAGTAATTATTTGTTAATAATAATTAATAAAATATATTTAATTATACAAATAATTTAACTTTTAGGTCGTAAACATTACAGATGACGAATTACTTATCAAAAACGTCAATTTCAATAACGATACAACTACTTATCAAAGCTCAGAACAAACAAATTCATTGCAAACTTTGCTCATTATTGTTGTTGCTTTAATTGTTATTTTGATAATATTTTTTTTAGCAATCATTTATCTTTATTTGAAGATTAAAAATATTAAGAAAATAAAAAGCGATGAAAAGCATCAAAAAGCATTGGATAACGCATATGACGATACTATGGATGATGAGAATAATTATGAAGATATCAATTATAACCAAATCGATTGTAATGACAATTATGAAGATGTTGTTACATACCATTCATACGTAAAGATTATTGCGCCACAAGAAAATACTAAGAAAGAACAAAGCCAAGATAACAATGAGTATATTCACATGAAGTGAATTAATTATTTTTAATCAAATCTTGAAAATATGCGATTCATTATAAGATATATTGATTGTTAATGTAATACAGTATTATAACGCAATATAATTTCCGTTAATTATTTAATTTTTCATCAAATTATTTGTAATGATTTTAAAAAAAAAAATTAATTTTTAACTATCCAAACATTCAAATATGTCATGTATTTTAATTTGTAACACTTCTAATGTTAAGTGCTCCTCATATATATTCGTTTCATAAACCAAACGAATGGACTGTTTTCACAAATTTCGGAAGTTTTGACTCTAAAGTTTAGCTATTTATTTCCTTTTCGGTTATTTTAATTTCTATCGCAATATCAATTATTGATAGAACATTTGGAAGATTTGAATATCATATCTGGCAATATAGTACTATACTATTGTCAGAAACATTTCCTCGTCAGGCATATCAAAGAGCAGTGAAATACTTGACTAAAAGAATAATACTAACAGTTTGGTTATTGTCATGCACTGTATTGTTGTCTGCATTTTCTGGTGTTTTGCCAGGATTTTTCATTAGAAGTTTATCACCGGATGTTATCGATTCTTTTGATGATCTCTTGCAAAGAACGGATATTAAAATCATTACTTACATGTTTGGTTCGTTTAACGTTTATGTTCAAAACAATAAGTGCCATAGCATTGCTTTACAAGAAATAAGTAAAACAATTACAAGTTTGAATGACAGAGAATTACTTAAATTTAATTATCAAAGAACCAACTGATGTGATCACAAAACTTAAATCAGTAAAATATGCATTTGTATTAAATAAGTCATTTATGGATGGAATATTATTTCAATCAAACCCAAGCATTGCATTTAATTGGAAGAAAGAACTGCATGTTTCGAAGACAGGAATCTTTAGAACCTATTACTCGATATTGATTTCCAATCAAAATATTCAATTAGCGATTAATTTTAATAACTTGTAAGAATTAATTTTTATTATATATCAAACTAAACTTTTTTAAAATTATTTCCTCTCAGACTGAAAGCATTGTGAAACTGGAATTTATAATCATTGGTTGATCAGTTCAAAACCTCATTCAAACAATGAATAAGTCGAACATGAATATTCAGACATTTCTTTTATTGATTTAACTGTGATCAGACTGCAAGGCGTTTGTTATTTATGTTTCATTGAATCATTGAATTATTAATCATTGAATGTTATTTATTATTAGTCAAGAAGTTTTTTCATCGATGTGTTGTCTCGCTTATAGAATTTATTTATATTTTGTTGAACTTCATTCAATTATTGTTTGGTATAACTCTATCATTCAGAAGTTACTATGGTATGGCGTAACACAATAATTGCTTAGTATTTCAATTTATTGCCAATGGATATAACGATAGTACGATACCAATTGATGGTAAAACTTTTATTAAAATATATAGAGCTCTTAACACAATTTTCGAGTGCTTTACTAATCTTATAATTGCTTGTTCATCAGTTAATCCAACTTCATTTGGGCTAATCTTTCCCGAAATCAATACCAGAGCATTCATATAATTGGGATAAATGTTTCGCTTGTAATACCAGTAATGAAGTGTTTGTGAAATTAATGACATCAAGTAATATAAGAAAATAAACGAATTATACTGAACTCTAATGCCGAGGAAATAAGCGAAATAACCGATCATTATTGAGATTTCATTATGTTCTGGTCTGACCACCAAAGTAATTAAAAATCTAGTCCACAATAAAAAGGTGATCGCGAACACAATCCAAGGATTATATAATTTACTCCGATTTATGTCACCAAATTTAAAGTGCGATAAACCAATTCTATATAAATGTGTTTCCGCGTATTTGATTGTATGTTTTGCGGACAATAATATTTTAGAGTCAAATTTACCAGTGTTATTATACATCTCAAATATTATTTATTATATTATATATTACATATGTTCAGTTTATTTTTATTAATATCTAAAGAAAGAGACAGATAGAAGACTGGCTGATTGCTGAACGGAAGCGGTACTAGTAGTATGTATGTAGTGGTTATTAATGCAAATATGATGTAATAATAAATAGATTATAATTGATATCTCGTGTGCCAAACTGTTACAAACACACATTACAAGAAATCTACATCTATTTTGACCTAAATTAAAACGTTTGGTTAATTGCATATAACATAGAGTCAAATTAAACATTAATATTTCCATAGTTTTAGAAAATTATATCAATTGCAACATTGCGTAAATATTGAGTTCAACAGTCTTAATATTTCAATGAATAATTTTTTTGATGAGAAAATCGAAACTGAGAAACACTTCAAACCGTTTTACTTCAAAAATACAGCCATTAATGAATTAGAGAGTAATGTTTTCGATGAAATAAAGTTCGAGTCAATTGTTATCGTAATATCGGCATATATTTTAACGCTAATAAACATACACATGTTTAAGTCAACAAATTTATTCGTAAAACAATTTTGGAATTGGCACACATCACACACCGTATGGCAATATTACTGATACGAACAACATTTATAATGCTTTAAATGGTATGACAAACACTGAATTCATATACATTCGCAACACATCGTTGAAATCCATTGCATAAAATGCTCTCTCACTTCTTTGCTTCCAATAACTACTAGTAATTGAATATTTGCTAAAGTAATCATTAATAACTTTTATCATCGAAATGAAATTTTACACATGCATAAATGTGATTAATTTTATCCATATATTTACTTTTAAGTTTATTATCTTCGCAGCTATCGAACACTGCTTTTAATCCGCCTAGAAATTGTTGCACTTGTTTTTTAGTAACATAACAAGCCATAAACATGAGAGGGAAGTCATTTAAAAACTGTTTTAGCCAGTCTTGTCTTTCAAATATCAGAGTAACAATATTTTGTCCATCGCATTCATACCATTTTGTATCGGTATGTGACGCGAATGATTTGATAATATTAATATTTACGAATAATTGAAAATCATCGCCAAGAGTGATGTGTACTTTTTTAAGATTATCAATATCATCGCCATCATTGTTTTCAAAAATAAGCATTTTGCAAACATCTTGTTTTAAGTGATGAATATTCTCGTCATTGTAAGCAATTGTTTTATTTTGTGATTTTGATATCTGTTCATTAAAACTTGCTAAGTCATCAGCGAATATGAAAAATTCTTCTCTTGATTGGCTGATGCATTTACATTTATCAGAATCGAGACTTAAGTCAGTTTTAGCATAACTCTGAGAGTAATGATTAAGTTGGTTGAAAATTGTTAAAGGATGCTAAAGTAATTTGTAATTATGTATAATAAAAGATGTAAATATAAATTGTAAATTTTAGCTTACCGTAAATTTTTTACTTCTTTGGAATTCTCCAAACAAAATTGAATAAAGAACAAGATGAGCGCAATTTTTACACATCAAATTAAAATAAGTGTTAGACTTTTGCCACCAGTTTATTATATTTTTTTGACGGGTCTTGAATTGAGTAAAATTATCCAAATACAGTACTTTATCCGGTTCTCTTGCCTCTGTTTTAATATCATCATCGAAAGTGACAGAGTGCATTTTATGTTTTTCACACTGAATCTCAGTTTTTGGCCAGTATGATATGTATGTGCAATCATACAACTTTATCGAAAGATGTCCTCTATCTCGACTTGAAGTTCTCTGCTCCCAAAAATAAACTACTGGAATTAATTCCAATTCTAAATACAATATTTGACCTAAAGATTAAAAGTTTTGATTTTATCTTAAAATTGATTTTAAAAGAATTTTAATCACCTTTAAAAAAACTGTCTATCGTTTCATCACTTATATGTAACTGTTCTCTTATACCCTAAATTCAGATAAACATATTTTTTAAAAAAATTTTAGCAAAGAGATAAAATATAAATCAATACCGCTTTTTCTTTATCAACAATTAAACGGTAAAATAAGAATTCATCATATTTACTGAAACTGTAAACCTCTTTAGTAATATTGATTAAATGTATAAATGAAGTATCAATCTAAATAAAAATTAAAATATTAAAAAATCTTCTTTTAGTAAACTTAAATATAAACTTACATTGACTTCTAATTTAATTTTTTTTTCAATGTTATCATTTAATCTTACAGTACATTTTATTTTCTCATAAAATCTTTTACATATCAATGTAACTGTGGTTCTTGTACCTATACTAGAATAATGCTGAAATCCTCTATAATTGTATGCAGATTGTTGGTCAACATAATTTACAAGCTTTTTCTCTCTTACAATGTAATTATCTACAGATGTTTTTTAAATTATCAAGTTTTATTTTTAAAATATATTTTTAAAAATAAGTTTACCGTAAAGAGTAAGTGATTTAGTTATTGACCGAATTTTTTCTGGACTGAATTTCTTATATGTATAACACTGATTGTCTGAGCAAGATATCCCTAAAAAATATTTCTTCATTTAGTAAATGAACAAAATCTACAAAGTACTGTTTTTTAATAATTACGAAATTTTTCTATATATTGTTCCAAACTAACGTCTTCTATAAAATCGCTTTCCTTCTTATGACCACAAAATTCTTTTAATATAATAAAGCATATGATTATAAACTTGAATTATGCATAAACAAGAAAAACTACTGTAAATAAAATTATGTAAAAAATTTTTCAATTAATTTAATTATAATATTTTATGAATTATAATTATTTTGTTTTTTTCACTAATTATTTTTAAACTTTTTTCTAAATTTCAAAGATAAAACAGGTTAAACTAAACAACGAGTTAAACTAAATAATTGTTAAAATATGTGGCTACAGTACTGTAAGTGACAGTTATAGTAAATAATCGCAGTATTATTATAACCTCATTTAGAAAAATTGCATTTTTAAATTATATTTTAAAAAATATTACAGTATAAATACAATAAGTACGTTTACTATAAAATGGTAAACCAGATCAATAATTAAAAACCTCAACTCAAAGTACACTCTTAGTCATTTTAATTACCCTTTGATGTCGACGGTTGCATCATTTTTAACTTTTTATATATTAATTTTTCTCTTTATGTATTTACTTCAGCGGATTACTATAAACAATATTTGATACACAAAAAATAAATTATATGTTACTAAAGAAAATAAAAATATTTTTAGTTGAAAATTATTTATTTTATAAAAGTAACCTTTTTTTTATTTATACTTTAACAATTTTAGTTTGTTTAGCAATTTTCTTATATTCAGAGTGATTTTTAATATTAAACACAAAATAATCACTTTTGCACACTTAAATTTTTCGTCGTTTAAGATTAAAATTAGTTGACTTTACTTTAAGTGCTTCTAGTAATATATATTTATTGTATGAATTGAATGTAAAAAAATAAAATATAGAAAGCAGGATATAGAAAGCAGGATATAGAAAGCAGGATATAGAAAGCAGGATATAGAAAGCAGGATATAGAAAGCATTGCAACAGTTAGTGATAAATTTGGTGGGAATACTATTAGTAATAGTCAATTACATTAACATTTGTATTTATCAGTAACTTATATTCATGTATATCCTTGTTTAATACATGTTAAGTGGAAATTGATTACATTATTAACCGAAGACACAAACACGCATACACACATTCAACCATACACGCACAAAATTACTACTCGTACATTTCTTATCACACAATTGCATCCTTATATAAAAATACGTAATGACTACAGAGAATAAGTCATATCAATTTAGCATATTATTTTTTATTCTCGCATTTGTTAAAAACTTTATTTCAAAAATAACTTACTATGTGCAAACTTCATTAAATTAATTAATAATAAGAGTTATGGAATCATGTAAATTCAAAAAATTCTTCGAAATAACAGAAATTCGAACAGAAAGTTACAGTGACATATTTAGCGATAAAATATATGGCTATGAAAGAGATATTATTCAACTGTATGATTCATTAATAAGATGGTCGACATTTTTGCAAAATCAAAACCTTATCATTGATTTTCCAAGAATTGCATCAAAATTTTCGCTTGAAAAACTAGTTTCAAAAGCAGAAAGTTCGAAAAATAACTTTGAGAAATTTAAAAATTTCTGTTCGTGGTTTGATTTTGCAGTTCACGAAATAGTGTATGACTGTATTAACAATTTTAATCCAGACAATTCCAAGTTTTCGCTAAGATTTTACGACTCACTCGACTTTTCAAAGTCAGCAGAAGAAAATTTTATTTCGCATATTAAATATGATTATAAAACTTTTGAAGACATGGCTAAAACATTTTTATTTGAAAATCCTCAAACTCTTAAAGATCACAGAACGAATAGAAATGAGTGCATTAAGAGTATTGAAAATAATGCGAGCAGAAATTCTTTAAGATTTAAATCCATTCCTTCTGCAATTGATCACTGGTGGAAACGTGCAGTTGAACAGTTTGCCTACCATTATAAAATCAATTTTTTAAAACCTTGTGAGTATATTAAGGAAGCAAACAAATGTATTAATAAAGCAACGCTGGAGGGGAGTACAGACTACAAATTTCGCTACTTTGACGGGAAGAAAACACATATTGTATTAATTAGTAAATGTCCGCATGCCATCATAACGTACTTCACAAGCTATAGAAAATAGAGTCAAATCCTATATCAACTAAAGTGTAACAGTCCACATTTTCTCTTTAATTTAATTTTATTTAGTGAATCCACTGTTATATTAAAGTTTTAATTAAACATTTTCATAAAAATAAATATAAATTTTCAAATTTAAAAAGTTTTAAAGATAAATTTATATTTCAAAGTGTTTGGAATTGAATTTTTTTATATACATATTGTATCTACGTTATTCACTAACGTAAAAATTCTATATTAAACATACAGTATCAATAAAACTGGCGCCCCTCACTCGTGACCTTTTGTTCGAGCACATTATAAACATATAAATTATTTTAATTGATACACAATCATGCCATGTATATCGTAATAGTGGTGAATGTTTACATTGGTATAAGAATATAAATGTAATATCATAATTTTCACTCTCTAACTGAATTTCTTAAGCAATTATTAATTTATTTCAATGCGTAACAATTTCAATGCCAAATAACACTTGCAAAACACATCCTGCATTTGATATGATCTTTAATGTAATACATTCTTTAACATCAATGCATATATTGTAGCTTATTAAATCAAACACGAAAGCAACGCATTAATTCTGAAGAGAAAGAGTAAACAAATATTTAGCTTCAAATTTTTTTTATTCTGAATTAGGTAAAAGTAAAATATAATTCTACACAAAAAATTCCACATGTCAAGATAATATGATCAAAATTAAGAATAATGTGATTTAAATGAATTTTTGTTTTAATAGACAGTGAAAGTTTTTACGACTTTGTACTTTGTTTGGCTCAATAGATGGCGCAATACTCTATAAATAGAAGCTTTTTTCTCGAATTATTTTATTTACTAAATTTAGTAATTCACACAATATGTGTTTGGCTTCTAAAATTATTTTGCAAATTATATATAATTGATATTAGTAAACTCTCTTATAAAACTGTAAAAATTTTGATGTAACGTTTAAATAAAATTAGATAATAATAACAAATTTATAATATAATTTATAACACTATATAAAGAATTATAGTATTTTTAAAATATTTTGCTATTTAATTGTATCGGACAGAATCGGACCGAGCTTTTTGAAATTTAAAAAAAATTCGACTCGTGTCGGACTGCTCCTCAACCTGTTTGGGGTAATTCGGGCCTGAAAATTTTAACAATTTGGGAGTCTATTTCGAACTTGTTTTGGAGTATTCTTAAATTATTAACTGAAATCGATTAAAATCTTTGTTTGAATGATATTTCCGTTGTTTTGAGGAAAAACGTGATTATCAGAGCAATTATCTATTAAATAAAAATAATAAAAAATTAATCAATATATTTATATTAAATTTTATAACAGTTATAGAGATTTCTAATAATCATCTAAAAATAATTAATTTTCTGCTAAAGTTACACCTCTCTCATAAAGCAACCCACCCTTAAAAATTCAATTTCCATAAAACTAATAGCTTATTTTGCAAGTTTCGGCCTGGATTTGCAACTTTAGGGTCAAACACCACAAAATTGATTTTTGAATATAAATAAATAAATAATAATTACTCTTACCTGATAGAAACGTAAATAGTATATCAGAAATAATTTTCCACACGTGAATACAACTTTACGTTTGCCTATTTTCTCGATCAGTGTCATGAGCTAATAAATGTAAAACGGATTAACATTAAATTTATTGAAATTAAGTATTTTATTTTACTATAGACACAACTTATGTTTATTTTTTCATCCGAGCCTAAACTTTGGCCCGACATGTTAAAGATCGTCCCGAGCCTGAATATATTAAAATTCAAATAAGTAAACATTTTGGAATCTTGTCTCAACAAACCTTTATTTTTCTGTTAAAATTAATAAATTTGTTTTGATTTAAAACCAACTTTATTATCAACTTTATTTATTGGCCTCAATCACAACCGATGACGCGGACTGTAATGGCAAATATATGATAAAACTAGACACTAGAAATCCGTAGATGAAGGATAATCGCATAAATATTATAAGTTTACCGAACAAAAATTGGAACGATATTAACGCATTTACTTGTGTAAATATCACGCAAATCCAGAACATAAATTGTGACCAATAATTGTAATTAATATCTCTTATTTCGCCGTGAATTTTAAGCAATGCTCTCATTAATTCATCAATTTTTCCCGCGATCTTATTATAACCTTTTGCGTTGAATTCAGCGATCATACTATTGATTAAAATTAGCTTAAGTTTCAAGTGGTAGCAGATTATGTAGAAATAGATTAACTGCCAAACTTTATTTTGAACCATAGCTCCGCTTCCATATCCAAATACTAGACTCCATGGTATGGCGTAATACAACAATTGCTTGAAATTGCAATTTACTGCCAATGGATATAACGATAGTACGAAAGCAATTGATGGCAAAACTTTTATTAAAATATATGGAGTTATAAACACAATTCTCGAGTGCTTTACTAATCTTATAATTGCTTGTTCATCAGTTAATCCAAATTCATTTGAGCTAATCTTTCCCGAAATAAATTTCAGAGCATTCATATAATTGGGATAAATGTTTCGCTTGTAATACCAGTAATGAAGTGTTTGAGAAATTAATGACATCAAGTAAAATAAGAAAATAAACGAAATATACTGAACTCGAATACCGAGAAAAAAAGAGAAATCTCCGATCATTATTGAGATTTCATTGCCTTCTGGTCTGACCACCAAAGTAATTAAAAATCTAGTCCACAATAAAAAGGTGATCGCGAACACAAGCCAAGGATTATATAATTTACTCCGATTTATGTCACCAAATTTAAAATGCGATAAACCAATTCTATATAAATGTGTTTCTGCGTATTTAATGGTATGTTTTGCAAACAATAATATTTTCGGATCAAATAATTCAGTGTTATTATACATCTCAGCAAATATTAGATACTATTGTACAGTTTATTTTTATTTAATATATAAAGAAAGAGACAGATAGAAGACTGGCTGATTGCTGAACGGTAGCGGTATTAGTAGTATGTATGTAGTGGTTATTAATGCAAATATGATGTAATAATAAATAGATTATAATTGATATCTCGTGTGCCAAACTGTTACAAACACACATTACAAGAAATCTACATCTATTTTGACCTAAATTAAAACGTTTGGTTAATTGCATATAACATAGAGTCAAATTAAACATTAATATTTCCATAGTTTTAGAAATTTATAGCAATTGCAACATTACGTCATTATTGAGTTTATTAGTTTTGATATTTCAATGAATAATTTTTTGATGAGAACATAGAGAAAAATTTTGTGAAATTTTATCCGATTATTTTGGCAAAATTATTTGAAAATATACACAAATTTCTTTGATATTACTTTCAGAAATTATATTTATAATAACTCATATTTCGAGAAAACAATTTTAAAATGTTAATTTCAATGAAATTATGTATAAATCTATTTTAGAATATTAAATACTTAAGAACTATTAAAACATCTTGATTTTCTAACATGTCGTTAAAAATCATTAATACAAGAAAAGTTTGAAAAGTAATACATAGTTCTACGAGGAATTTCTAATTATTTAAAATTAAACCGATTTAATTCTTTATTTAAATAATCGTTTGACACGAATTATTCTTGATTTTATTTAAAAAATCGATTTAATTATTGCTGCTATTGCTAAGTATTATGAAAGTATTAAATGAACAAAAATATTAAATTAGCTATAAACTAAAATATAAATGATTGCGTGCAAAACTATGCCTCTCTTTAGCTAAATTAAAAAACATTTGGTTATTTGCATTTTATCTATTATTCAAATTAAATTTTATGCTTTCAGACATTGATAATTATACAATACTAGTCTTCTTTGCATTGCTATCATTGCAGTGCATAGTAATTTTATCGCACTATATTCAATGTTAAAAACTCTATTAATTTTAATTTCCGTTCTTTAAATTACATAAACCAATTAATAATTAAAATATTAATGCTTTGTGCAATTAATTACTTTGTCGGAGAAGAATTTTCTACTTCAAAAGTGCGTGTACTGGACAAACAATTCAAATTTCAGTTTTTCAGATTAAATGAGCAATACCTGTGTTCTAAGCTATAAACAGTTAGTGTATAATTTTATTAAACATTGATCAGTGTTGAGTGCATTCGCATGAATGAAGAAAATTCTAAAATTATACGTCTATTATGGTATTATTTTATGAGATTTGCCAGAAAAACGGCTTAATTCCCAGAGATAACTAATGATTGATAGTGTTATATCAAACAATAATAGAATGAAGTTCAAGCAAATATAATTGAACTCTACGAGAGAGACAACACATTGATGTAAAAACCTTTTCACTACTATAAGATAACATTCAATGATTATCGATACTATCGAAACACCACATCCAATGAACCACAAGTAATAAACACCTTGAAGTCTAATCAAATTTAGTTGTATAAAATAAATGTCTGAATATTCATGTTCGCCATATTCATTGTTTGAATGAGGTTTTGAACTGATCAACCAATGATTATAAATTCCAGTTTCACACAATGCTTTCAGT
>JAQIVF010001695.1:0-13137 GCA_034698365.1 Steganacarus magnus | reverse complement strand
AATGTCAAATATTATACAGAATCTAACACCAAACAATATCTAGCCTATAATTGGACAAATTGGCCCAAAACCATAATCATAAATATATTAATGTGAAAGAGATTTCCCACAAAAATAAATTGTAACTAAAAAAGCAATATTCCTCAAAAATTAGATAAAAATCAAGCTGAATATATATCTATGGTATGTGTATATATATAAATGTTTTTCCTTTTAGTTAGAAATCCATTTTTTAAAACAATTTATAATAATTTATCCGTTTTATAATTATCATTCATTTGGTAAACTTGTTTCTTTTAACCATCCTTGCCTTCCAAATCACGCCTTTCTCGGCGTTATTGAAGTGTTTGTCGGCCAAGTCAAGCAATATATCATTTTTCTGTTTGTTTTTCGAGGTGACAAACAGCAATACTTTACCGTTGCAATACTTAAATTTAGCGTCACGTCCGACATCACTGATATCGTCACCGCAGATGCGATCGTCGTCCCAGCGGTCCACCTCTTCTTGTACCAATTTCAGCACATTGTCGTCGTGATCGGACCACACGCCAGAGATAACGGTCTTACACAAGTCTTGCTCATTTGTTTTACTGCGACTACTGTTAGTCGAGTACGGTTTCGGTCCACTATTCTCGGCCTTATTTACACTGTTTCCAAAATGATTTTCGTAATACACAAATAAAGTGCACAGTCCTTCGTTAATCGCGTACAACTCTTTGTCCATTTCGGAGCTGTTGTAAACGCCAAAATAATTCGAAATAAACTGGTCTTTGTCCGATAAAAGCGAATCGTATAACTTTTTTAATTCGGTCTTATTTGGTGATAAATCGTATAAAGTGCTGGCGAATCGTTTTATGTCCAAACGAATTTCGTTTAACTTTTTCAGAAGTTTTTCTTTCGGATATATTTCCGTAGCAGTTTTGTTGCTGTTGTCTGCGGCCATATGACTGTCGACACTACTAGACGAAGGACTACTCGGAGGAAGATTACTATCATCTTCTTTTCTGATTTCCTCAAATGTTTCCAAACTCTGAACACTAGTATTACTAGTATTATTGCTATTATTATTACCATTCGATTCAGAACTCTTATTGGCACTAATTGTGTCATTGGTTTTATCCGACGTTTTATCAGTATTGTGCTGCGCGAATGTCTGCCAAAAAACATTTTTGTCCGCATTATTGAACCGCATTCGCGCGCAGTTCACTATCTTTTTGCTCCACTCCTCGTTAGTGGTGATCACGAAAAGCGTTGCCTTTCCATTTTTTCCGGTAAATTTTTTGCTTCGTGTCACGTCCAGAATCACGTCGGGATCGATTCTCCACTGTTTCACTATTTTTCGCACGTAATGCAACACATTCTCGTCGTGTCTGGTGTCCAGTCCTTTAACCACTGATTTGCATCCGTCGTTAAACTGTTGCAAGTATGGCTTGCTTTTCTTATTCGGATGGTTCGCCGGTACCGTTAAAATGTACTTTCCATTATAAAAATTATTCGCATTGCTTTCGTGCTGCGAAGAACTATTGTCGTAATGCTGATGATTGTTATTGTTATTACTATTAGTCTCGTAGTGATTGACACTACTATTGGTATTATTTTCGTTTGATTGCGAACTACTACTATATCTGTTAACGTCAAAGTAGCTGTGATTATAATGATTATTATTGGTATTATTATATCCGCCGTTACTGTAGCTGAACGAACGCCAGAATAAATTTTTCGAGTAATCATTGAAATATGTCTGCGCGGCGCCTATTATCTTATTGTTCGCCTGTTCGCTGACCGCTGTCACGAACAGTTCCGCTTTGCCGTCTTTGCCCGCAAATTTTTTGTTGCGAAAAACCACTTCAATCATATCCGGCTCGCAATCCGAGTCTTTACCCCAATTTTTAACTATGTTTCGCGTCAACTGCTGAACCGATTCGTCGCGTCTCGTATATAAACCCACAATTACTGATTTGGTTTTGTCGGCGTTCGAGCCGTAGTAAGTGTCAATCAATTCATTACTATTATTATCATTATTATTATTCGTAGAATTATTATTATTATGATTATCATATTTATTAGTATTGCAATCATTATTTAATCCTTTATTTGTGTTATTGTTAACCGCGTGAACTTTCACTTGTAGTTCATTGCCAAACGCGTCCATTCCTTGTATACGCTTGAGAGACCGGTGCGCGTCATCCATACACGAATAATTAATTAGAGCGAAGTTTTCGTTTATTTCCGCTATCTTTCCGCCACAGTTTAAGCTAAGCATCGACAATCGTTTTTGCACTAATTCCAGCTTTACGTTTAATGGCCATCCCATTACTTTTAATGTCACTTTAAAAATAATTGATATTTAGTAACTGGCAAATTCCAGAATAGCGAGAAATTCGCTTTTTTTTAGAAATCTTCTTCATTGCTTAATTTATCGTAATGTTATCTAATTTAATTTTTTTATGTATTTTCGTTACTCATTTATTACAATTTATCAAAAATGGGAATTTATGACAAGTTGTGAACTAATCTGTAATTAAATTATATTTTTATTCTTATAGTTAATATGTAATTGTATGTAACACTTAATTTTATGTATTTTTTAGTTTGCGTTTATTGTATCATTAACTTTATCGCTTAACAGCGTGGAAATACGAGCTTAATTTTTTAGTATTACTCAGTTTTTAAAAATTTATGATAATTACAACAATGCAGACATAAAATCATTGTTTGTCATGGATAGTAGTATTATATGGTCGAAAATTATGATCATCAATAGGAAATAATAAATAAATAATCGTTTCAAAATAGAGGAGGTCTCAAATAATCGAAATCACAAATATTTTAATGCTTTTGTATAATCGGTTTTGTTTCACTCGCTATCAAACACATAAAACAATTCTGAATCCACGTACTCGTAATGATAATTTATAGTTTCTAAGTTCTTGTGCGATATAATTGATAATAAACTATGTTTAGTGTGAACTTTGAATTTCATAATAAAACAGCACTTACCGGTACGTTATGATAAAATCTATAATAATATATGCTTATACAGTGTTTAAGGATATATTAACAACAAAGCGATTCATAACATATTGGCATATATTTCTTAATCAATATGTTTTTGCAAAACACTAACCTGTTTGGAAGGTATCGTCGATCGAACCTTCATCGGCAGTGGTATTAAGTATTTCATCAAAATTATATGACTCTTTCACTAAACTTAGCAAAGCCTGCGACGCATTATCGCCGTAAATAATGATCACGTCGAGACCCTTTTGCAGCGCAACCTGAATCGATCGCTTAAAATTAATATCCCCTGTTATGATAACTATGGTAGCGTTAGTCGACGAGTACTGGTGAACAAATTTATCGATCTCTTCCTTTAATTTCTCGTCGGCCGCGTTCTTACTGGTGGCGTTCGCGTACAGCACGTCTACGCCATTATTGCTGAGCCGTTTCGAGATGTCCTCCTTGTTTCTGGTGTCCCACGCGCAGCAGAACTCTATAGGAAACAGACACTCCGGATGTCGCGCTTCGATAAACAATCGAATGGCGCGTGCGATGCCATTCGACTTTTTTCGCAATATGTTTAAATTCGGGCAGTTCTCTATATCCCAGAATATGCCCAAAGGCACTTTGATCATGATTTTCGCCGAAATTTTGATGAAAATTAAATAAATATATATATATATGTGTGTGTGAAACGCCCAACTGTTTTGTCCGTTTCAATACAAAAGGTAAAATAAAAATGTAAAAATGGAGTGCTATGTTATGTCTTTATTAGCTTTTCCGATAATTTTTCCGTTAGGTTTGTTTTATTTTATCTCCTCAGTCTACATAGGAATTATCGTAAAAAAATAGATTATACTCTATTTCTAAAGTTACTCGCAGCGTATTTATTACTAGAAAATAATAAATAATGTCACCACGGTTTTATGTGTGCTTAGATTTTCTTTTAATTTGAGCAATATTTTTTATTAATCTGTTGTATTAAAGGAATTTTTTCTCATTTATTTTATCAACAAAAAATGTTTTATTATTAGCTCTCATTACTATTTCAAATAAACAAATATTGGTGAAATAAATTATTTGGAATCTCGTTATACATTGATTGAGATAATAAAAACGTAGAGGTTTTTTTGCTGCTTATCAGTAGACTGTGTAATATTTGAGGTGCTTTTAAAAATTAATAAATTATTGCATTTAAACCGTGCTTAATATTTTGCATATTATATTTTGATTCATTTATCTAAATTATAAACTTAAGAAATAAATTTTATTACCATTATTGTAATAATAGCATAGCAATGAAAATATTTCAATAAATTAATATTATGTAAATACAAGTGTAATATAATGCTAAGCTTAATTTATTATTAATGCTTGGATAATGTGATGTTGGGCTGGTTGTGGCAACCGTATAACCAGAATGTATTTTATCGTCATAATCCGTTAATTTAGTTGTTTTTTGCGTTAAAGAAAAACCATTCTCAAATTGATCGCCGGTGTGCGTTCGTATCCAATCGACATATAACGACACTCGAGTAAATAGCAGTAGCGCTGGACCGCATCTCTGATACGGAGCAGTTGTTTGATACGTTTCTTTGGATGTGTACACTCCGATAACTATGGCGTATTTGCAGTTAACGTATTGTATGAGAGCGCTTCCTGAATCGCCCTGTCAAACAATATGGTTGTAATATAAAGTCTACAAGACAGCATTATTGTAAAGAATTTATTTTCAAACTGGAATATCAACTTTACCGGGAAAACACTACTGAATGTCAACTTTATAAAATGTTTTAATTTATGAGAAGATTTTAACTGATTCATTGAACAGATATTTTTTATCTAAAAAACAAAAATGCTGCTTACGCTACAACTCATTGATTTTGATTCATTGACACATATAAAGTATTTAGTGGTGTATTTGCATCTCGAATTCGGTATTATATAATAATATGCTTGTTTAAGCGTATTGGTTGGCTTGTCTCCTCGTATACCGGTTTGACCCCAACCGCTAAACATTGCTATTTCGGTGTTAGCGTTAACTGAACCATTTTTTGGCAGACAAATACTGTTTGGCTTATAATCTGTTGAATCGATTTGGTTTCTTAACTCAAGCAACGCGATGTCGTAAATAAGATACTGATTCGCCGCGTATTTTGGATAAACGAAAATATTTTTCACTTCATAACTCAAACCATTTAACTTATTAGTAGAACCAATCCTTACATGAATCACGTTTGGCTTATTCTGTCTGAATATTTTATGATTATTAAATCACTTATAATAATAAAACTCTCGAGAGTGAGAGTTAGAAAAAAACGTACACATCATAAACACAATGAGCTGCGGTTAATATCCATTTACTGTGGATTATAGACCCGCCACAGTAACCATAGTTCGGAATGAAAATCGATGCCATCCATGGATACTCGTCGATACTCGCGTCGTTTCCATTAATGATTCGCGGCGTGATTATCGAGTTATTTGATCGAAAATTTAAATAAGTATTACAATGGTGTGGTTTAATCGTACTGATACCACAGGAATTTGTTTGAATAAAAATACAGTGTGCTTTGAATACAGTTTCAGAGTAAAATCTATAGACAATTCAATTAAATAAATAATTTTTGATTCAGTAATTATACTCACATTATAATAGTAATAATTCTAAAGTATATGTCGATCATATCACTAAAATTTATTTCGAAAATCTTAGTGTCGAGAAAATAAAGTAAACATTAGCTTTTCTTGTTTTAAATTTTACTTTGAAAAAAATTTCAAACTTTTTATATTTAGGTTTTACATTGTAAAAGCATGCGCTGATATCATTGAGTTAATAATAATACTTATAAGCAGAGACAGAATACTTTTGTGAACATATATATAATGGTACTGTATATGAACCATAAGCTTAGAATTTTTATTTAAAGTAAATTTGGAGCAAATGAGAAAATTGATTCATCTTAGTTAACAATGCAATGCAATTTTATTTTATTTTAATTTTTAAAATTTCTACAGTTAATCTTTGACTTTTCTACTAAAAAAGAAATAATTGAGATTAATAAACCAAACATCAATAAATAGAAAAATGTCCTGAAGTTATTCATATTGAGTCCATTTTGAAACAGATTTTTCTCGACTAAATAATTTTCATCATTAAATCGATTAACCAAATGAAAATTATTTATTCCTAAATCAGTATAAAATTTTCGAGGCCAATGATTGAAGAATCCGCACGTATGCATATATTTGGTCCTAAACATAAATTCATAATTATTTGTTCTCTCTCTCTCTCTCTCATAATATATATTAAAATTTATTACACTTTATTAATATGGTGTCTCCATTTGAAATTTTTCCTCATTGCCATCGCTATGTTATCAACTAAAAAATATTCTTCAGGTATATAATATGCGATTGGATCTGTTAATAAGTAAAATAAAAGACTGTCTTTCGCTCCGATATATGCAATCGGGGAGATCTTATTTAAATTGCCAAATAAATCTGAAAATGTTGTGGTGGGGATTTCAATAATAATTTGTTTCAATTCTTCGCAAAAACTACACTTCGATGACTAGAAAAACAATTAAAATTAAGAAAATGAAATGTTAATCACTAAAGAGCGGATTTTCACATAAAAACATGTAAAAGAATAAAAAGCATAATTTGAGGAAAATTAGATAAAATAATATTCTTTTATTCTTTGGCTTATTTGTAGTATAAATGCATTTTTGAAGCATATTTACCAGTTTTAACAGATATTTCATACATATTTGCTAATTAAAGTTTCAAGTTTAACTTTTATGACGTTTAACTTTCAAGTTTAACATTTTACAATGAAAAAGAAGGCAATAAAGTTTTCTTAGAGAAAATCCAGTCTGAAATTAACTGTTAATTGTAATCAAATTTGATTATTTTTTTAAAGAATATTTTTCACTTTTTTCGAGATTATTTATTCGCATATTCAAAGAATTTTCGAGAATATAAATCCGCTCTTTATTAATCACTATGGATCGGATTATTAGGGTCTAACATAATTTACCCTATTTTAAATAATTAGCCTTAAATGACCTTAATTATTACATTTACACTTATATTTTATAATTTACTGGTCCTTAAAATTTAAATATTTAATGTAACTAAGGCTTAACATGAGAAAAATTCAATTGAAAAAATGAAATAAAACTTATTCGTTACAATTAGAGAAAATTGGAATTTATATCCGATGAATTTTTTATGGAAACCTTATATAGTTAGTCATAAATAGTTATGTAATACTAATTTTGACCCTTATAATCCGATCTCTGTTAATCACAAATAGACCAGAATTAATCATAATAAGTCAAAAAAAATAGACCTTAATCATTTCTAAATAAATCGAATACTGATTCACAAAAACCCGAATATTTCCTTGTTTTTGCGCATTCACTAACTCTTCAAACGATTTAATTGCGGACATACTCGGAATGGCCATACGTGATGACAATATCGCCGCATACTCGGTCGACATTACAATGCAGCACATAAACCACAGCGAAAGAAACGCGTAAATGTGTTGCGATACTTTTAACCAAATTGCTTTTTGGTGAAAATAAAATATTTACAGAGTTTAAAATTGTGTGCTCAAGTAAATTAATTGAAGTAATCAATTCTTACATTGTTTAACTAACGGACAAATAGCGATTAGAATGTAATAATTTTGTTTGTAAATTAGTTTCAAGCATAAGCTCACAAAAAGCGTGGCTAAAATTAGCGCTGACCACACTTCTAACGAGAATACGTTGAATAAAATTCGCGAATCGTTAACAAATTTAGGCGCTTGTGTTATAAACACGATCGGAGAATAGTAGTACGCACCGGTAAAGTCAACCACTTTTTGTCTGTCACTGTCAACAGTTATTCCAGATATTGCAAAGTCGGATTCCTTACAAGTTTAGCAAAAGTTAAATTTAAGTTTACAGGTGTAGTATAACAAAGAGAAAAACATAAACGCATACATTTCTAGCAAGTTTGCCAATAATTCCGGTCCAGTTTTTATCACTGATTTTTTTACCATAATCGGACAGTTTTTGTATGGTATAAGTAAAGTTGAACAGTTGACACAGTGTTGTTATGTAATAATACTCGATACCATTTACCAGTTTCCACGAATCACTTTCATTAATATATAATAATTTTGTGAACGGAGGATTCTATTTTAACAGTTATTTTATTTAGTTAGAAATATTGATTTCAATAATACGCTTAGTTTTTATAGATAATTTATTCATACATTATTCGATAAAATCTTCAAATTAATTCCTTTAAAGTCAACGTTATTCCACATAATTGCTGATATAAATTTTGTTTAAATAATTAAAAATATTGGCATCAATCAAATGGTTTTGAAAACATTTATACTATAAAAATGAACGTTTTTATGCTGTTTTTATGTAACATTAACGATATGTATCAATGGATATTCTTTAGGTTATTTTTTGTGTTAAGAAGCACTTACTTGAAAATAAAGCCGTGACTTTTTTATGTAAATTCAAATTTAAAATATAATCTGTTCGATAATGGTCAGGAAAGATTTTTTTCAACCTTCAGTACCACCTGAATTAGGTTTTTAAAGATGTAGAGAAATTTTGGAAATAATTTGCTTTGAAAAATTTTAGGCATCCATCTATGATCATATTTGAATTTTGTTGTGCTTAAAATAATGCTTTAATTGATTGGAATAAAGATTTTTTAATAAGTTAAATGTTTTGCGATAAAAATGAAAATAATTTATAAAATTTAATTTAAAAACAACTCACTTACTGTTAGTTTTCCTTTCTAAAACTTTTTACTTTTACTTCTTAACTCTAATCCATTGATTTATTTTTGAATTTTGTTTGCACTAACATATTGACTAACAAATCTTAGAAATTGAGTATTCATATTTAAGTACTGTACTTTAATTTCGGTAAGTGCTCGATAAAAATAAAATAAATCGACTATAATGTGAATCAAATATAACAACTCTAATAAACAAAACACAGCGCATATATTTTTTTTAAAAAATCTCATCTCACGTAAATCAAATTACCGTAATTGTAAATATTTAAAAGAATAAAACATTGAAAATATACTGATTACACAAATTTAACTTAAATTAAATTCACTATACAGTATTTAAAATGTTTTGAGCCGCACTGACACGCTTTGATGCGTTTTATGTTCATAAGCAGTGGTTCCGACAACATCTGAACTAAAGATGTTTACGGTTCGGGCAACCCGTCGGTTTTACTCGGTTCGGTTCGGTTCGGTTACATATTTCTTAAACTCGGTTCGGTTCGGTTAATAAAAGTAAATTAACTAAAACCCGTTAATAACCCAATAACCCGATAAACAGAATTTTACTATATTGCATGCATTAAATTTGTTTATACTCTAAAGTATTACATAAGAGTATTGCACATTGAGCTTGTAATTGCAAAAAATCTATATGTTTGTTATTTCACGTGAGTTTTGTTTCTAAAATTATGTTTATAATATGATTTTAATTTCTAATAAAAGAGATAATACATTAAATGATGTTGTATACCATTAAATATCGATTAAATAATTAGTAAACTGCATAAATTTTATTTGGAAAATATTTAAAATTAATTTACATGAAATATTGTGAGAAAAAAATTTTGTTATCGGGTTGTCTCGGTTTTTATTTGTTAAAAAATCTCTTGCTTTCGGTTTTCGGGTTTAATATCAGTTCGGTTCGGGTTGTTCATACAGTTCTTCGGTTCGGGTTAAGAACTGAAAGTTACGGTTCGGTTCGGTTCTTCGAAATACTACCCAAGAACATCTTTAATCTGAACCTTAAGCTCAGAATTATTTATTTAAAATAAAATCTGAAATTAAATTTAAGTAAATTGGGTGCATATTTATTTTATTGTATAAAAATTTCTGCAGTGAATCTTTAATTTTTCTAATAAAAAAGAAGTAATTGAGACTAATAAACCAAACATCAGTAAATGGAAAAATGTCTTAAAGTTATTCATATTGAGTCCGTGTTGAAACAGGTTTTTCTCGAGTAAATAATTTTCGTCATTAAATCGGTTAACCATATCAAAATTATTTATTCCTATATCAGTATAAAACTTTCGGTACCAATGATTGAAAAATCCGCAAATATGCATATATCTGGTTCTAAGCATAAATTCATAATTATTTGAATAAATTATATAATTTATAAATATTTAATTATGATAAAATAAAATTCTCTCTCACACACGAACACATACACACACACACACACACACACACACATTAAAATTTATTACAATTTAATAATATCTTGTTTCCATTTGAAATTTTTCCTCATTGCCATCGCTATGTTATCAACTGAAAAATATGATTCCTCTTCAGGTATATAATACGCTAATGGATCTGTTAATAAGTAAAATAAAAGACTGACTTTCACTGCGATATATGCAGTCGGAGCGATCTTATTTAAATTGTTAAATAAATCGACAAATGATGTGGTGGGCACTTCTATAATAATTTGTTTCAATTCTTCGCAAAAACTACACTTCGATGACTAGACAAAACAATTATAATTAAAAAAAATTTCTATCGGATCGGATTATTAGGATCAACTTTAATTTACTTTAATTTACATAATTAGCACTTAATGGCCACAATTACTATATTCTTATAATTTACTGCACTTAAAATTGCTCTAAATTCAATGACAACTCGATAATACGCGATACTCGGTACAGTAGTTCGTTTTGAATTGTTGTCACACTAATTTTATCCTTAATAGATCTAATTTTTTTGGTCCTAATATTCAAAATGTTGACCCTTATAAATCTGATCTTTGTTAATCATTAATCGTAATACGTAAAAAAATCTAGACCTTAATCATTTGCAAATAAATCGAATACTGATTCACAAAAACTTTAATTTTTCCTTGTTTTTGCGCATTCACTAACTCTTCAAACGATTTAATTGCGGACATATTCGGAATGGCCATACGTGACGATAATAGCGCCGCATACTCGGTTGACATTCTCAATACAGCACATAAACCACAGCGAAAGAAACGTGTAAATGTGTTGCGATACTTTCAACCAAATTGCTTTTTGGTGAAAATAAATTATTTAGAGTTTAATATTGCACGATCAAGTAAATTAATTGAAGTAAATAGAATCTTACATTGTTTAACTAACGGACAAATAGCGATTAGAATGTAATAATTTTGTTTGTAAATTAGTTTCAAGCATAAGCTCACAAAAAGAGTGGCTAAAATTAGCGCTGACCATACTTCTAACGAGAATACGTTGAATAAAATCCGCGAATCGTTAACAAATTTAGGCGCTTGTGTCATAAACACGATCGGAGAGTAGTAGTACGCACCAGTAAAGTCAACCACTTCTTGTCTGTCACTGTCAACAGTTAATCCAGAAATTGCAAAGTCAGATTCCTTACAAGTTTAGAATTAGTTAAATTAAGTATACAGATAATAAAAAAAAGAGTGTAACCCTAAACGCATACATTTCTAGCAAGTTTGCCAATAATTCCGGTCCAGTTTTTATCACTGATTTTCTTACCATAATCGGACAGTTTTTGTATGGTATAAGTAAAGTTGAACAGTTGGCACAGTGTTGTTATGTAATAATACTCGATACCATTTACCAGTTTCCACAAATCACTTTCATTAATATATAATAATTTTGTGAACGGAGGATTCTATTTGAGCAGTTATTTTATTTAGTTAGAAATATTGATTTCAATAATACGCTTAGTTTTGATAAATAATTTATTCATACATTATTCGATAAAATCTTCAAATTAATTCCTTTAAAGTCAACGTTATTCCACATTATTGCTGATTTGAATTTTGTTTAAATAATTAAAAATATTGGCATCAATCAAATGGTTCTGAAAACATTTATAACTTAATGATCGTTTTTATGTTGTTTGTAACATTAACTATATTAACTATTGTCACAATAGATTTTCTTTAGATTATTTTTTGTGTTAAGCACTTACTTGAAAATAAAGCCGTGACTTTTTAGATGTATATGTGAATTTAAAATATAATTTTCTCCATAAAAAACAGTGGAGAGGAAAGATTTTTTCAATAAGTTAAAACTTCATTAAGCACTTGAATTAAGTTTTTAAAAATTGAGAGAAATTTGGGATATAACTCGCTTTGAAAAATTAAAGGCATTTCTCCATCCATCTATGATGATATTTGAATCTTGTTGTGTTTAGAATAAATCTTGTGTTTGGGATAAAGTTTATTAATATGTTAAATGATTTGTGATAATAATAATAATTTTAATAATAATCAAATCACTTACCGTTAGATTTTCCTTCTCAAACTTTCTCCTTTTACTTCTTAACTCTAATTCATTGATTTAATTTTGAATTTTGTTTGCAATAACATATTGACTAAAAAATCTTAGAATTTGAGTATTCAATATTCAAAGTACTGTACTTTAATTTCTGTAAGTGCTCGATAAAAATAAAAAAATCGACTATTATGTGAAACGAATATAACTATAACTTTAACAAAAAAAAACACAGAGTATATTTTTAAAAAAAAATCTCATCTCACTCACAGTAATTCAATTTACCTTAATAGGTAATGAATTATTTAAAAAAGCAAGACATTAAAAATACTGATTACATATTTAATATAAATTAAATTCACTATTATTCACAAATTGAATTCACGTGAAAATAACGCTTTGATGACGCGTGAAAGCAAAAAGTGATTTTAAACGATGAGCCTGAGATTTGAATGCTCCACATCTCGTGGCTCATGTTTAAAATCAAAATTAAACTTTGATTTTGCGGGCAACAAATGTCAAATAATAATAATAATAATAATAATAATAATAGTAATTACTTGAACTTAAAAATCTAAAAATTGAATTTTTTCAAAGACGACCATCGTTTAGAAAAAAGTAAATCTAAATTAAAGTTTTGCCAGAGAAGAGAGAGAAGTATGAGGCACTAAAGTTTTCACGCGAATGATGATTGAACTGCTAAGTTAAGCGTTATTATTTCACTTTAAATGTTTATGCAATTAATTAGAGGATATGATCACATTGTTTTTATAATTCGAAATGAGGTTTGAGTAAAAAGCATTGGTACATAGTA
>JAQIVF010001694.1:0-13143 GCA_034698365.1 Steganacarus magnus | reverse complement strand
GGTAGGGTAGGGTAGGATTGGGTATGGGTCACAAATTCCCATACATGTATACAATTGAACACACATCGAACAGTGGAGTGAAAGTAGGGGATCTCGAAATGGGGGAAATCCTTATGGGGAAATGGTAGGGGATTTTTTTTGAAAAACCTTATCAAAATGTATATCATTGAGTTTAGGTCGATTTTGGTCGGGTTTGGGACGGGTTTGTGTCTGGTATTGTTAGGGTATAGGGTAGAGTATGTTCGGGTAAGGTTGGGTATGGGTCCTGTATGGGCGGGTATGGGTCGGATATGGTTCGAGTATGGGTCGGGTATGGATCGGGCATGGGCATGGGTATAGTAGGGTAGGGTAGAGTAGGGTAGAGTAGGGTAGAGTAGGATAGAGTAGGGTAGGGGAGGAGAGGGGAGGGGAGGGGAGGGGAGGGGAGGGGAGGGTAGGGTAGGGTAGAATATCGTAGGGTAGGGTAGAATATGGTAAGTTAGGGTAGAATATAGTAGAATATGGTATGAAATTGTAGGGTATGGTAGGGTATGCTATGGTATGATAGGGTAGGTAGGGTTTGTATTGTATAAATTGATGACAGAACTAAAGATCAGAAAGGGAGGGCAGGAATGGTTTCGGAAATCGAGGACAGAAATGAGACAAAATGGAGGATACAATTGAGGATGATATTTAAAAACTAATATTTCAATTAACTTTTCTCGCCCGCCTAATAGGCGGGCTTCTTCTCTAGTTCATAGATAATTAAACAAAAATATATCTTATTTTTATTATCAATAGATTACTAAATATTGTAAATACACTTAATATTGAATTTATTATTCTATTTATTGTTACTTTAGCTTAATTTTATTTAATCAAAAAATATAATCTATCAATCAATTAACACAATTTAACTTTATTAGCGATACTAACGCTTACAATTCAACGATTTTCAGCAAAAACATAACGATTATTGCGATAAACTGTGAATTAGTAAATTCAAATTTACAGATTGAGAGAATGTTTTCACTTAAGAAAGAATACAACTTTATTGTTATTACCTCATAAAATCGAAAGTAATCGATTAGAAATAGATTTCCGAAATAGAATCCAACTTTTGGTTTCGTCAGCTTTTCGAACAACGATGAAATCTGAAAAATAAATATCTTAAGCTTATTTTAGTAATATATACGGCATAAGAAAAATAAATAACTTAAATTTAGTCTGTGTTCGTAACGTTTTACTGTGAGAAATATAAAACTTATTTAATAAGTTGTGTGTCTTTTTACGTCTTTTACGAATAAATGTTTCTTTTTTTAGAAATTTCTTTATTGCGTCAAACCTTATCTTCTGTTTCGGATGAAATATTGAATTCAATTTGCTAGTCCTCAGAATTTACTTCAATAAAGTAAAACATTTGTGATTTTTTCGTTATATCTTCTTCAATAGTACCAACTATTTCATCTTTAATTAATATTAACTAACGTTATTCGATAGATTATCTACAAATATATATATAAAATACTAATAGTTCTACAGTTTATTTGTATTTTTTAGCCATTATCTAAATGATTTAATAGAAAAATTGTTATTAATAATGTAATCCTAAATTAAATAATTCGTAAAAATGAAACGTATAGGAATTATTAAATGTAAATCGAATAATTTTTGTTTTATTTAATAGGTATGATACCATAGTTTATTACCAAATTTTTTATTTTATGCTATGCTTTATTATCTCATTATTGATCATACTTTTATAGTAGTCTAAAATTAATATAATTTTTACATAATTTGCTTTACATTTTTCACTTTAGTTCATTATATATTTGCTATGATTTAATTCATTTACTAACAATAAAATCGTGTTAAAGATGTTAATATAGCAATTCATCTGGAATTTCAAAAAAACTAAAATGATTTTAAAGGAGTAAAAGTAAAATATTGTAACTACTAAAAAAAGCTATTTATTTCGACCTTCTTTTTAATAAATTATGAAGTTTGAAACTCAATTTAATGTTTAAATTATTTGCTAATAAAAATGTGATATAATAGTTCGATCGAAAAACAGTAAGAATGTAATGTTTATACTGAAGCGATGTTACACCTGCTTAAAAATATGAAAGCAACCAATAAAACGTAAACAAATAAAAGTGCAAATAATCCACGATTGAATTCTGAGTTATAATTTCCTAAATGCATTAAAGAAATATTGTTATTATTGGCATAGTATATGAATAGTTTCGTTTTATATGAATATTAATGAAGTCAAGCTTAGAAAAAGTATAATAAACTGAATTGTTTTGCAACATTTGTGTTCAATTGTTATTATTAGTGAATATGCATCACCAGTGATGTGTGGTTATTATTCACGATCTATCCTTTTTAAATCTGATAACTAGGAATCCCTCTTCAATATCATAATATGATTTGAATAGCAATTTGTAATGAGTTATATCTCCCAATAATAATGAACTATTTGGTTATGACAGTATTATTATTAGTGATTGAATGGCAAACATAAAATAAATAGTTATAAATGTAAATGTAATTTTTATTTTTTAACGAATTCCACAACACTAGTCTCGAAATGAATCTGTTTCCAAAAAAAAATTTCCATTCTTCGCAAGCAATTTAATTTTCTGCATTGTTTTTTTTTGAATAATTTTGATTATTGTTGATTTTTGGGGATGAGACAAAATAAATAGCTAATGAAATGTTCATAATTTAATATTTGTTTTTATTTAAACGTGAGTTCCTATTATAAAATATGTTTTACTCAGAGTATTATTCGTCTGAGGTCTTAAAAAGTATTTAATTTTAAAATTTTATTGTAATGATATTGACATGTGATCGCATCCTCTAATTAACTGGGTAAACATTTAAAGTAAAATAACGCATAACTTAGCAGTTCAATCATCATTCAAATCAAACAGAGCTGTTTAAAAAGCTATCGATTTAAATGTGATTAAATCTTTTTACATTATCTCAACAGTAAGTAAATTTTATTATTAAACAAAGTTGAAGACAGTAACCTAAAATATGGATGTATTTATGTCTAGATTACTAACCCAAGCTATTACTTAAACACTTCAATCATTCTTTACAGTAATTCTATTAAACACTTCCATAACCTTACTGCTAGTTTTGAAAAGGGTTAAAACTATGGATAAATATATGCAGACAACATATTTATTTTGATTTTTATTATAAACACTACTTCACAATCAATTCTTGACAACTATAATTTATCTGAATTACAGTGACGTCACATTAGATTACATTTGTTTTAGTGACTGCTTATTTTTAAATCAACCATTGACAGTGATTTGATGCTTATTTATTAGTGAAACTCCAAATAAATATATACAGTTACTTTATTGACGCAGTGTAGTGACGTACTTTTAGACTGCAGTTTTGGCTGTACTGCTATTTTTTCAAAAATTAGAAATATTTCTTAGAATTAAAATTAAGAAGAAATAGGTTACTTTAATGAAATTAACTTAGAAATAAATTCATATGTAAAGCAAAAAATTTTAATTGAGTGCATCCTTTTAAGACGTTTTGTTATTCATGATGTGATGTTATCATTATTGGTTATTAATTAAATATCATAACTATAACTTCCTTATAATAAAATTTCTATTAAACAGTCAAAACCTTTTTATTTTATAATAGATTGAAAGTAATCAATAATTAGGGTAAAGTTTATATGTGGGAAAACAATCGATAGTATTGGCAATAATTGTGAGAATATTAATGGTAATTTGAAATTTAAATATTTTTTTTTAAATTCGTAACAAAATAATACGAATATTTTACATATGCAATATTAAACGCATTAAACAACAGTACACAAACTTTATAAAGATTATACTATACTATATGAAAAATTAAATACAATATAATTTCAGGGTAAAGGTTATTCTACTTTTGTTTACATTTAATTCAAGGATTTTAGCATATTTTTAAACTATTTGTTTTTAGTTTATAGAGCATTTATTTCAAATCTAATACAAATAATTAAGTGTTTTAATTTTAAAAAACTATTAAAAATGCGAAGCTATGGCACTATATTATTTATTTTTAATTATTTTCAATTCTCTCACTTTTTAATTTTTTGAGCTCTAACATAATAGTTAGGTTTAAAATAATTTAACAATTATTAGTTTTCTCGATCAAATTTATTCACATATGTATTTACTACTTTTTATTAAAACTATATTAGGAATTCAATTCAATATACAGTTTATATTCATTAAAATTAATTTTATGTACTGATTTTTATAAAATTTGAGCATTAGAGTTTGTTTAATAAATTTCTTTTAAAAATCTATTAAATAAAATATATTTACGGTATTCAAAAATTTAATTCCTCAATTAATATATATCTAAAAATAGTTTTATCGGTTTTATTTCTCTAAGTATTTTATGGTCACAAATCACTTAACTTATTAAATAATTAAATTATCTTAAAATTTTGAATACCAATAAAAGCTGTAAAATATGCTTTCTTCCATATCTCCTGACTTAGTCAGGTTTGCAATAATCTCTTTATAAGTATTGTGATCATTTTGAGTCTCGTTAACTGTGATATTACAATCTTTTTTAAAGTTTACAATGAGTTCGAGTTCTTCGATTCGTTTGTTTAGAAGATTAATTATCTTCTCGTGGGTTATTAGTAACTCCCTATGAGCTTCGATTAGTTTTCATAAAAATTTTTGGATTTTCCATTTCTTAGTGAAATAAGTGTATTTCTAAAATCACAAAAATTTAATGAGAAATATTGATTATCAATGATAATCACTTAATTGATAATCATTAATTGATTATCACTTAATGAATTAAAAGTTTTTTTTATAATCTGGGGTTTAACTTACATATTATTTCCTCTTAAGTGAAACAAATTAAGTTTTCTTGTCTTCTAACTAATTTTAAGCACTTCACTTTAGTTAATATTTAGTAACTGGATTAAGTTATAGAACAGTAACTAGTATATATTTACCAATTGTTTGTATAATCAAACGAAAAGCAATTATAGTGATAAGATATTAACACAATTGTAATATTATCTTTTATTTGCATTGTATGTTTATGTTTTTTGATATGATTATCCGTAAAATGTTCAACGAAATAAAAACAAATTAGTAGGGTCTCGATTTTTATGCAAATTCATATCAAAAATTAAAAATGTAATTAGAATGTTTTACTTATTGATTTGTTTATATGGCAGAAAAATACTTTATTAGAAACATTTATTAACGCATAAAATGCATATTTTACTCCAATGTGCATATTTCAGAGCTATTGCGCATATTTTATGTTTTTGCTTATAAAGTTTTACTAAAAATATATATGGTTAATAGAGCTTCAAAATTATAACAGTTGTTAATTTTTATTTCGGCAAAAAAGTATATAATAATAAAATAATGACGAGATTGAGATAACAAGCCGCTTTCTGCATGTTTATAAATTCTATTTTTTTGCTAATTCTATAGATAAATGCTAATTTTGCTAATTTTAATGCAATTAATTTTCCATAAAGCAAAAAAAAATATAGTTAATTTCCAATGATTTCTGACGGCCCTCAAATTTGTGAAAAAATATTTTTCGTTAATTCACATATTTTTTAAATTGTATAAGTTTTGGAAACACACAGTAATTAAAAATAATTAAAAAATTTATTAAAATTTTATTTTTTAAGTTAAATATATAAAATAATAAATGCTGTTTTTAATGCTATTATTGGTACTTTTTTGTAGCAAATTATATCGCTATTTTCTAAATAAAATAAATGCTAAATTTTTGGCCTAATTGTTTGTCACCTCTGCTAATATGTATTAATAAAATTTGATAAACCAAAAAATAAAGTATTTAATTTTACTAATTAACACCTTTTAAACTTTTTTTTATTAACAAAATTCTAACTGAAATGAAATAATAATTGCTTGATTACAAGTTATTGTAATTATTTTTTATATAAATTATCATGCATATTTAATCGCATATTAAGTGCCATTAATTGGCATATTTAAGTCACATATACTTCATTTTTATTCGCATAAAAATCGATCACCTACACATTTGGCAATCATGGGAATAAATAATTGTGTTTTAGTGAGTAATTTTGTAAATACTTTTAATTATTACTTGTTTTTATTAGGAAGTGAAAAACATTTCATTTAGAAAAAATAAATTTTGTAATAAATATTTGATGCTTATTGGATTTAATTAACTAGCTAATATATTTAATCTAAAGATGAACTAAATTAATTAATTGAATAAGGCATATAATTTACTTTAGTTCAGGGAATTTACTTTCACCATATATATTATATTATAAACTATCTATAATAGGGTGCCTCAGTTATATGAATTTCAAATTTTTTATAAACTAGAATTAAAGCCAAGGTTTTTCTAAGTGAAGATAATTAATGAATTTACTGTTTTTATAGAATAAGTTTGCGTCAATACTACTGAACAACACTGAGTTTGAAAGATAATTGAATGAAAACTTATTACCTGTATTATAGATAAATTTTTTTAAGCTCAATAAGGTTAAGTATAGATTCTATTTTATTAACACAGTTTAAACTAATTATATATATTTCTTTTCCTATTTATAGAAAAACATTTTTTGAATTAAATTCAAATTAAAATCAAAACACAAAGAAGTAATTAATAGTTATTCTAATAATATTTAGAGATTACCAACTTTTATTTAATAGTAATTTATTTTTACATTTTAAATAATTGTATAAATTTCAGAGTGAAATTTAATTCTATAATTATTTTCAAAATTTATTATGCAGAATGGAATTGGTCAGTATATATAGCCGATATAGTCTAAAAGACTGCAAGCTATTGTCAATATGTCTGCTAAGCCACTTAAATAATCTTAATATTGAGTCAATATTTTTTAAAATTATTTATTATTTATTTATAATTTATTGTTCTTAAAGTTTATTTATTTAATGCCGATTTAGTATTAAAACTGTATGCAAAATATTTATTTTCTATTTAACTCTTTCTTTATTTAAAAGTTGGATTATTTATCTGAAGTTCAGCCTTTTGTGTTCTTAGTTTTGAAATTTTATTACGTTGCTCATTGTATGCCTTTTGCCAAAAAGTTTTTGCATATGTTAATTCAAACTTATTAAGGCATTCAAAATGGTCTGATTTTTTTTTTGAAAATCAGCTTCATTAAAAATATTAATTTTTTCTTATTTCAATTCAAGTTCGCTAATATTTTCTCTATTAGTTTTAATTTATTTTTTCAGTTCTATTATAATTCTGTTTTTCTTAATATTAATTGTTTCCAGATATTCATCATTGATCTTATAGGTATTAATTTTGTCTAATGAAATATTTCTCAATAATTTTCTTTATATTGTTAATTATTTGTTTTACTTAATTAAAAAATAAATTTAGAATGGAAGAAATTGTAAACACCGCAACAAAAACATTAAATTAATTAGAAGTTAAACATCATATTCTTAACGAAGAATATTTAAATTTTTGAGTAATAAGAGTTGGCTTAATTGAAGCAGAACTACTGTCTTCCACAAACCTAATAGAATTTTTGACTAAAAGAAAAAAAATTCTTAATGAAGCCAATACTTCCAGATTTATCTAACCGTTCATACTCCAGAAAATTTTTCAGATAGAACACAAGAAGTAAGACTAAAATTTATTGATTAGTATTTTAAATTATTAATTTATTGTAGTTCAATTTATAATATTCAAATCAATCTAAAATTATTTACATCAAACTAAATCCTCATAAGCATGATTGGGTATATACTGAGCCATTATTTGACCATGAAAAAAATAATAAAAACATCATATGATAAATATAATAGCATTAACATCACTGAAGCTTCTGAACATGAATGTAAATAATATTAAAATTGAACTTCATAATCTTTTGAATTTACATTAAATTTTTTTTTTTGATTTTCTAGACGATACACTGCAAGCATCAAACAATGAAATTAACGAATTAAACAATTAATGTGAAGAACTATACAACGAAGCTGTGGAAGAAGTATTTGATCAAGAATATGATATCGATGACAATTGAAATTGTTCCAATAATGCTATTGTAAAATTTTTATTTTAAAAATTTACTATTTTATAATTTATAATTGATTATTTAGGTAAATAAAAATATTCAAACTTCGCTAATATTCCAGAAGTAGTAACACTCGATTCTGATTAAGAAAACACAAATAAAGATAACCTTTATTCAACATTGCTTACTCCTAACGATATTTATGATCAAGAAATAGATATAGAATCTGAAGCATGTATATGGTTTTTAGCAATTAATTTTCATGTTAATACCTTACTAATTTTACGAAATCGCAATTAATAGTATAAGAAATAAATGTACAAGTGTGTTATCGAAAAAGTACACACCTAAATACAATCTTACCGCATCTCAAATGAAAACTCTGAAAACATGTATACAGATCCTAATCTTACTATTACAAGGGCGGATAAGGGTAATGTTTCAGATTTATTAAATAAAAATGATTATTTAGAAAAAGTATTTAATATACTTAACAATAATAAAATTTATGCTACGCTTTAAAACGATATTACTTCGCAAATTTCAAATAAAATATAATAACTAATTAAAATACTACATAAGCAAGCAATTCATATCATATGAACTTTATAATAAATTAAAACCAAAACAATTTTCTTGTCCGCAGGCATATGCGTTAATAAAAATTCATAAAGAAAATTTGCTAGCAAGGATTATTGTACCCTATGTTACGTATCCTATACAAAATATTTCAAAGTTTATTGCAGATTTAGTAAATTTATATATAAAGCAGCATAAATATACAATAAAAAATAGTTATTACTTTGTCAATAAAATAAAAGATTATGAATTGATCGATGATGATTTCTTAATAACTGATGATGTAGAAAATCTATTTACAATGCTTCCACAAGAAGTCATTATATACTCTATAATGAAATTATTTAAGTCCGATAAATGCTATGAAACAATTACAATAATACAGTTAGACGAAATAATATCTTTAATTAAATTAAGTTTTGAAGCAGCGTATTTTTGTTTTGAAAATAAATTTTTCCAGCAAATTTGTGGAACTACAATGGGTTCAAATTGTTCACCTGCCCTCGCAGAATTGATAATGCAAGCATGTGATTTAAAAATAATGAATTCAGAGTTTAAACCTGAAGTCTTTTTTAGAAATGTTGACGATTTATTTTTTTTCATTAAAAAATCTCAATTAACTGAGTTTCAAACATTTATAAATAATATTAAACAATTTTTAAAATTTTCTATTAGTATTGAAAATAACAATAAAATTAATTTTTTAGATATTTTAATAATTAAAAACAATATTAAGTTGGAAACTTTTGTCTTTAGGAAACCCACACTTTCCAACAGATATTTAAACTTTAACTCACACTCACCTATAAATCATAAGATATTTGTAATTCGTTCTCTTGTATATAGAGCTTTCCGAGTGGAATCAAATTTTAATAACTTACAAAATGAATTAAACTATATTCGCAGTTCATTTTTAAAAAATAAATACCTTATTTCATTGATCAATTCAACTATTAATAAAGTACATTGAAGTACAATCGCTATGCCCGGTCGTTCCCCGAGGTGGTTAGAGACGACCACCAGACGCTCTCATTGCTCCGCCCCCAGGCCTGGCTCCAGGGGCGTGCCCAGGTATCCCTTGTCCAGTAGAGGTGCGATTTGATTGTGTAGTTGTCATTTCATGGTAAGGTAGTGGTTAGGGTAATGCTCGTGCCAACCACCATAGCATACACAGAAGTTTTCTACTCGGGTACATCGGGAGCGTCAATCCCGTATGCGGAAACTCCCAAGCCACACCACTTTTATAGTATAAATTATCAATAAATATTTTCACAAAAATGTCTCCTATAGTTAAATTTTTTTCATCAAAAAAGCCTCCTATCAATAAATTTTTTCATCAAAAAAGCCTCCTTTCTTGAAATTTTATCATCAAAAAAAAGCCTCCTATCAACTGCGCACAGACAGAAGGACAATAGCTCATTGATAAAATCAAAGTGAGCTAAAAATATTTTAATTTTCGCTTTCGCTTTCAAAAAGCTAAGCAACACTACTTTAAACACCACCTGTTATTATTACGAATTTAGTGAGAAGAGGTGTATTATTTTTAAATACATATTTATTATTCTCGATCACACATTAAATTTTTCAGAGAATTGTTTACAGTTAACGATATTAAAGCTGTCATTCACCTAAAACACGTATCTAAATGATGGATAAATATTGCGATAATAATACCAGTAATGCATAATTTGCATAATTATTGCATATGAAAAACCAAATATAGTTATTAAATTTAATTTGTATGAATAATTTGAAAAATACGCAAAATCTCCGAAATAGATATAAGTATAGAGATTAGTGTTTTCAATTTTAACAATCAGTGACACACATTGCATGATTGTGATAGCAAGCAGATTAATAAATATAAATCTTGGATCAGTAATTGAAAATATTTTACTTTAAATTATCACTACATTACCGTTTCATTACCGATACAAAAAATACTCCATTATCGGTAAAATAAAAGGTAAAAAACAAATAAATTTTCATTACCGTGCTATTACTAGAGCTCCAAAAAAGTAGCATTTATTCGATATCAAAATAGCGCTATAAATTACTCTGAAATTTCACCAAAAATAGCATTAAAATAGCATTTATTATTTTTGAAAAATTAATGCAAAAACTAAAAATCCGATAAAAAAATTCTTTATTCTGAATCTTTTATTGTTTGCTAATTCTTTCTATAACTTAACATTTAAGAACTTAATTATCTGTTTAAAAAATTCTATACTTAATTAACAAAAATTACGGTAAGGACCTTTAATTTTTCATAAATTTTAGAGCCATCAGAAAACTCATCGGAATTTAACGATATTATTTTAATTTTCTAGAAATAGAAATTGCATATAAAATATCATTTAACATTAGAAATAGTAAAAAATAGCATGAGTTTAGTGCAGGAAAATTATTGGGATACGACATCATACGGAGTTATTGATTATATACTGTAGTATCGTGATTAACGAAATTTTCACGTGATTTATCAAAAAGGAATACTATTAAATAAAATATAACGACTGTAACAAAATTTGTTTAAAAATTACCGAAAATCTTCAATTAAACTAAAATCTCTAAAATTAATTTATTACATCTAAAAGATTTTGCTTGCTTTTAAATATACTATATTTTATGGTAAAATACAGATTTTTATTTCGAAATAGTATTCATAAAGTAAAGTTGAATATACTTTTAATCGTTTGGTATGGTATGTATCGTTCATTTTCAAATTTCTGTTCTCCTAAGTTTAAGTATTATCAAAGATTTCATTATATATTGATTATTATTACAAAAAGTTATGCTCTTTTCAAATAAACTTTATTGCGTATGTTTTAGGAATATTTATAAGTTAATTATAGAAAATTTAAAATGCATAATAATGAGAATAAGCTGAAGCTCAAAGCTCAAAGCTCAAAGCTCTAAGCCAGTACGATATGAATTTTAAGCTCGAAAGCCAAGATCGAGTCTAACTTTTTAGTAAGCTCTGTGTATAAGCTCACAATATTAAAATTAAATTCCATGCTGTTGAGCTTTCCGAAATTATATTAAATATTATCAGTTAAAAATGTCATCAAAATATGAAATATTATTTAATTATTGCGTATAATTAGCATATTATAATTTGCTTATGAGAATAAGCTAAAGCTCAATTAAGCTGGTTCAAGTTCAAATATAAGCTCAATAAATAATTTTATCGATATAAGCTCAACCTGCTGCAGTTTTTCTCTGCTTTTCTATTTTGCCTTCTTTGAAAAACGTAAACTGAGTAAATACTTGTTCCTCAACTTTTCACTAATACTGAACAAGCGCTAAACTCAAAAATTAATTAAGAAAATAGAATGTAGAGGGCATTAAAGTAAAATATTACTAGTTTTTGAAAAATGCGCTTTACATTGTCCAATACTATTACAGGAATTTTAATTACACGCAAATTTTTCTGCCCTTAATCTTAAGTCGCGCTTACTCTATCAGTTGTATTTCCTAATACTTGTATTGACTGTTTTCCCTATACTCTGAAAGAAGGCAAAATAGAAAAGCAGAGCAGTGCATCTCATCCTGTTTATTTGAACTCAATCTCCAAGCTTAATGTATATCTAGTTTAGGCTCGGCAAGCTGAAGCTGTAGCTAAGTATAATCGAGATTATTATCATCATTAAATATACAGAAGCAATCATAAAACAAAGTTAGATTGGTTTGAATCATTATCATTGCATTATACTGTATTAGCAATGACTTATATGATAGTCATTGATTTTTCTTTTATAAGTAGATACACATTTACACTGTTTTGACATTTAAAATTTTTTTGCTCTTTAAATATAACCGGTGGTTAAGCGATACTAAAAAAACTTAAAAATCTTTTTTTAAGTGACTCTTTAATTAATATTAATAACAGTTTTGCAATTAAAATGAAGATTGAAGAGAAAAGTTTTGATTCATCCATTCGACTGTCAGAGAAATATGTTATTAAATCAGCGGGAAGTCATTTCTACACAATTGGTTTATCGCATTATAAATTTGGTGATTCGAAGAGAAGCACACTTAATAATCGATACTTTATATTTAGTACTTTGCTCGTTATATTAATCCGTACACTAATAACTCAGTCAATAAACACCCTAAATGTGAATGTATTTATTTATATCGGAGATTTTGCGTATTTTGATAAATTCAGATATCACTTATATTCGTTGCAAATATTAGGCTATTCAACTGCAATTATTATGCAAATATTTCATTTTTATTATTATCGTCACACTATCTATCCATCATATTTAAAGCCGTTTGCAATGATTTCTGGTTTAACTTCACCACAAAGTATTGGTTTAACAGATGAAACGGATGTGATTGGTCTCATCAAATACACTGATAAACTATTTAAAGTTTCCAAAATCATTACGTTATTTGCATTTCCTGCTGTATTTTTTTATTCAATTTACTCTCTTTATGGAAACTGTACTTTCCTTCAACTATTATTATTTGCCATTCCATGGAGTCTTTATTTTGGATTT
>JAQIVF010001693.1:0-13148 GCA_034698365.1 Steganacarus magnus | reverse complement strand
ATTTTATACTTAATCATAACGCTTTTGTTTCATATTATAACTTGTATTAAACGTGTGTTTTTCTAATAAATGTTTTAATAATTGAAGCCTCAATTATTAGTTTAACCATCGATTCCTCCTCAACAAGTAGTTTATGGTTGTATCGCATACAAATCCATAACAATATGTTTAGAGTTGATATCTTTTTTAAAACTGGTATGAATTATTTACGAAGAAGATAATTATTGTTTAGTGTGAAAGTATTTTCTTTTGATATTTCAATGATTTAATAAAGTAGAGAATCATTAGTGACATGATCTGCGAAAATAATTTATACAAACATTTTGTTGTGTTATGAATACTCACTCACTCTCTAATTCACCTGATAAAATCTAAAATAGCTCATAATAAACAATTTCCAGCAATAAAATCCAACCCTTTTCGCGCCAATTCTTTCGATCACAGACAACAGCTAAATATATTTGAATAATAATTAATTTTTTTAAAAAAATAAGCAATAGATAAGTAATCAAAACAGTGAATGGAAAAAATGCTTGTTGTTTGTGATTTTTCTTTACTTTTTTAAAACACTTAAATTAGAACTATATTATTGGTTAATTGTTGTAAATTACATACTTTTATGCGTTTATTTACTGAAGTTTTCAAATAATTTGTTAGAAACAACCATAGAGTTTAAATATATATACGATTTGTTTGCTTCGGTATAGATATTGGATGCAGTGTTGAGAACGCAAATCAATATTATTATAAGAAACAAATCTGAGCTTATAATTGCGGATCGAGTGAACACATTTAAAACTCCTTAAAGTTATGGAAATGAAAGAAAGCAAATGCTTGATGTAAATAAGAAATTGAATAAAAACAGGAATTGAGACCAGAATTTATTATAACCACTAATATCAACATATAGTGAATTTAAAGCACTAAACTTGACTGGCATTAATTTCCGAGCAAATGACGCTAAATAGAGGTTGATTTTATTAAGTTTTAATTTCAGAAAATAGCATAACAAATGAAAGTAAATCAAGTGCGAGAATACTATGTTAACAAAGTAATACACTATTAAACCGTAAAACAGTGACCACATTAACGCAAAAGCGAACAGCGGTATAGAATCGCAACCGTAACTCATAGCAAAAAGCGGTGCAAAACACCAAAATAATGCGCAATAGATTCGCATAATGTTGAGCGCGTGAAACAGGAACTTAGCCCGCATTACGAGCTTACGAACCGCATCACTATCCGCGAGACCAATACTTTTCGGCGAAACGCTACCGCACAGCATATTTAGTGGTTTCAGATCAAACTTCGAATCACGAATATAATTTAAAAGTTGCAGTATTATCAATAAAATTGTAGTGATAATCACTGTTAAGTCAATGTGATGCCGAAGATTTAAATAATAACCATAATCGCCACTTAATACGAGTATTGAGTGGTCAGTGCTATTCGATACCAGACACTGTACAGTATGCTTCGAATTATTTCGATTATTTCGCAAATCAAAATAACCACAGGTTTGCAAAATCGATATCTCGACACCTTTTCTCTTGCATTCAATTCTAAACCAATTTTATAGAAATGATTTTCAGCTGATATTATACGCAAATTGTGTGGCAAACATTTGTTAACAGTAATAATGTTCATGTCGTCTGCCATTCTTAACGATTTTTAACTAAATTTGTTGCTAACGGCTAACCCTGTGATAGAAATTGTAAATTAAATTTAACCTTAAAAATCATTAATTGATTAATTACAATATTGTAACATAACTGTAACTTATTATACTGAGGAGAGAATAAATTTTAAAGACAAAGAAATTATTTAATGAATTCATGAATTATTATTTTTCGTCATTACAAAACTTGTTTTATTTTTCAAAAACAAAATTATTATTATTCTAACTTTTCATTAAATTTATTGATGCGAATTCGATGCAAAGTTTAAATTTTGTTATCGATTATTGCATATACGGATAACTAAAATTTTATTAATATTCGGGTCGGTTGGGATCGATAAGTTTTTCTCTGCGAGACGGATAACAATTAAATTTAAAATCTGAGGATAATCCGCTATTATTAAATTAATTTTAAATATTTATAAAATTTGCTTTAAAACGCAAAATAAACACACTCTCTATTATACTTTATAAGTGTTTGCTGCTTACACTTACAATGTTTTAATTTTTATTATATTGATTGATACAAGAAGTAACTTAAGTTTACTGTACACTGTAGTTCGAAAAAATTTAAGGAAACAAAAATTAATTTTTTCGAAACAATTCACGCGAAACTAATTTAGGGTTTAGCAAAACAGGTTTGCAAGTCAGACATAGATGAGGAATAATGCGATTTTTATCATTGAGAAAAGATTTTGTGGTGTTTTTACGTCAACACCGCTGTGTGTCAATGCTATACATTAGAAAAGTTTTACTTTTAGTTTTACTTTATTATTTTTGATGCTAATCACGAATTTAACAAATTGAGTGCAATTTTTTTATTTTAAATTTATTGATGTAAGTTTTATTATTGATAGTAAACTTATCATTTTTTTAAAGTGTCACTTATTATATAATAAATCATATAATTATAATGGCATAAATATGGTGGTTAATAGCATACATTTAGTTACGTATTAACATATTTACAAAACATCAAAATCAAATCATAAAATGTTTTAAGAGAATAACAATGCAACTATAAAACAAAAATTTTTTATTAATTCAATATTTTGCTCAATCAATCACTATATTTCGATATTGATTTTCAAATTGTTTGGCAAATTACTTAATCTATTGATATCGATCTGCGGTACAAACTGTAGCTCATCTCTAGCATGAGATAAAGTGCAACGAAATTTAATATTAATTCTGTTTCGCTGTATTGCAATCGCTTTTAGAGTATCGATAGTAGTGTTCGTTATTTTCGGTCGAGCGTTGAATAAAATATTGTCGATACGAGTGCACGAAGTGATGAGTTGACAAACACCGGTATCTGTGATGAAACGATTGGCGACTTGCCATTGCCATAGCCATACTTTTTTCAGATTTTTCAATTTCGACAATGAAATCAATGCCAGATCAGTGAATAGTGTTTCTGTGTCTAAATAAATACTTCGAATATTTGGCAGATGTTCATCGATATCTGTGAAAAATTCTTCACTAATTTGCGAATATGAAAGATTTAGATGTTTTAAATTCTCACAAAATTTAAAGCTTTCACACTTGCAATCGATTATTTTATCGTTGCCATGAAATGAGATATCAATAGTTTTGATTGAAGAAATCTTTTCAAACGCGTAAAACACTTTCGACGGCAAACAATGGTCGTAAGGCACAGAAATCCAAATCGTTAAGCATTCAAGTTGTCTACAAGTATGTGATAGCTTTCGGATATAATGGTCAATAATCATCTGATTTTCGTCAATACTTTGAGTCAAGTATAGCGTTAAATCTAACTGTTTTACATTCACAGTAGATTTGGAGATATAGTCAAAAGCTCTGCGTTCAAAGTGATGAATAGTGACATAGAATATCTTGAGTACTTTTCCATACTTTTCAGATATTATTCGAAGATTTTCGATATCTTTTTCGATTGATTCGTCGTCAGCCGGTCCAATGTCAGCCGACATAACTTCCAGTTTCGGTAAAAAGCTTTTATCTTCACTTAGATATTCTAAATACTGGTGATTAGAGAAATCTGCTAAATTTGGGCAATATTTTAACATCTTTCGAACGATTCTTATTTCACGATTGTCTGATTCGTGAAAATACAGTCTCTCTAACTTGTGTCCATAATTGCGTGCAAACTCTAACAAACCATTTTCTGTGAGACCAAACAATAGAAACTCTAATTCATTCAAACCATCTAAATGGCTACCAATTAACTGAAGAGCAGTGTCATCGATACGACACCTTAACATTAAACTTCTAACACGTATGCATCTCTTCAACACATATTCAAATTCCTTTATTCTAATCTTGTTGTAAATCATTGGTTTCAGAAGTGTATTCAGTGAATCTTTGTCCTCTTCCTCGTCAGTGTCTATATTGATCGTAGTTTGCTGGTAATACATGCATCTCTGCCACTGTTTGGACACACCTAATTTGAATTTGTTTATTAGTGGCAAATATCCCAATATCTGTTCGACCACATCATCGCAAACATTTGAAAACAAATCATTATCTGATGAACTATTATCGCATTCCATTTGTTTCATTTCCATGATGTTATCACACACTATCTTTTAATATGAAATATTACCCAAAATTTATTTTTTGATATTTTATTTCAAATTAATTCTACACTAATTGTTTAACTTTTTGAACAGTAAAAGTAATATAGATATAACAATGAGAACCATTTAATAATATCTACAAATTCCACAAATTCAAGTTAATTTTAATTTCAATTTCAACAATGAGATGAACTTTTTATAAAAATTATTAACATTAGTGGCAATTTTATAACATAGATTATTAACTTAATTATTATCTTATCCTATAATTTTACAGTGTGTTTGTATAATAGATATTTTTATTTTTTAATAAGAAAAAATATAGAAAATTCTAAACCTGTATACTTAAAAAAACGTTTTGCACAAAAAACAAATTTTAATCATTGGTTGTAGTAATCGATTGAGTTAATGGATGTGTTGACACATTTCTCAACATATTTAATAGAAATTGTTTTAATTGCGAATTAAAGTGTTATTACATTAGATGTTTACCTGACTTTTGCTCGCATAAGTAAATAAAGTAATATTAATAATATTGTGATAGCGATCACATCTAACATCGCATACATCACTATTTTATTTCTTTTATTATTTTCTACTGTTGATATGTTTGTCGCAGTTGTATTCGCTGTCGTGTCTGTAATATTTTCACAATGCGTTAGAATTTACTTAAAATAAATAAATTTAATTCGTAATAGTTTCCAATTGCCGAAAATATTCCAGTAATTTCCAGTGAATTCTCGATCTCATACAGGAATTGAAGAATATTATCATTTTTGAACGTATCATCATTTGGTTTACAAACTGGAAATTTATATCCAATCCGATTGCCATATAAATCGTTGCTTTCGACCAACAAATAACAGTAAACTACTATTATAAGTGTATGGTTGGTAAGCAATCACTGAATTAAAATCAATGTGTTTGTCTTCACATCCAAACGATTTTACATTAAATTGACCCAAACTATTGTCACAGTGATACTCATTGTCCTATTTATTTAAAGAAAATTCTCTTTAATACATTATAAATAGTCATTAATACTCATCACTTTTACATTAAAATGACAATATAATTTCCATTATTATTTTCCAATCGTATTTTCCAGAAATAGAAGATGTGACGTGAAACGGAAACTCAAGCGAATAAGGAGTGTCCTTATAATTATGATGATAATCAATGCTTAACACGCTTAATGCTATGATAGTAATGTTAAATACGGAATGCTTAACGATATAACATTGTAATTGCTTAACCCTCCAGTGGAAGCCTTTTTGTACACTATAATACTTAAATTTGAAATACCCGCATTTGAATCTTCGAAGATGCTTCTCATAACGCCGATTGTTGCTTCTGTCGTGATGCGCTTCACTGTTCGCGCCCACACATGCCTTGAATGCAAGTCGACAATTGTGATGATGAATTTGGCTGCTGTTTTGTGTGCTGCTGATCCCATCACAATGCAGACAGCGCCCCACACATCTCGTGGATTTTCCGGTGTTGGAATCGGATGAAATGGTCTTTAAAGTGAGACATTTGGTTGTTTGGAGATTTGGCATGCGTGACAACTGCGAATATGTGATGCGACTCGTTGGTCAAGATTTGGGAACCAAAGATTTGCACGGATCGCTCGTGATGTTTTTTCAATGTCCTGATGACCAACATCGTCATGAATTCTGCGCATTGTGTTCTCGATTTCTGATCCCTTGACCAGAGTTTCCCACTTGTGAATCGTTGTCATCATGGGTGAAGGAGTGACACCAGTGATTTGCGTTGTGTTACGCGTTCGTATTGGACTTCGATTTGTGGACTGTTGCGCTCTCTTTTTCTTTCCCGCCACTGAATTTCCTTTGTTTGAAATGACGAGATGTGTTAACGCGTTTCTCGTTTTTCGTCTTTCAAATCAGTCGTATCCTACCGACTGCGCCAAATTGTGACCGATGTTAGATCACAAATAAAATTGAGATTGACTTTGATTTGAAAACGAAAAATTTATTAATTAAAAAAAACGTGTTTTACATATTGGTGATTTGAAACGGAAACACAATGATTAAGAGTTTGTGAGAAAGAGATTGATTGACACTGAATAAGAGATTAAGTGTGAGAGAGAGAAGCTAAAACAGGCCCTTTTATAGGGGCTGTTGAAAGGGAAGCGGAAGACAAACAATTGATGTGTCGCGTGATGTTAATGGGGTGACCTCTGGGGGCACAAAATTGTTAAATAATTTAATTTACTCGAACTGGATTAAATTTAAACTAATTAAAATAGTTAACAATTTAAAGATCGTTGGAAAGCTTAAAAATAAAGTGATCAAATGGCATTATTCTTAAAGTTATAGGTGATACGCTTCAAGAGTGTCAAAGTATGGCAAAAAAAAGATAATGATTTTTTTCATACTGTAATTTTTGTTTGAAATTTGGATATGAAATGAAAATTTTACACATTCAATGCGATGAACTCTATCAGTGACTATCACTAACAAGTGCTCTCGGACAGAAAACTGTACTGCACAGCTTTTTGATTTTGCCTTTTTTCAAATCGTCAAACAGAGCTAAAACTTGTTTTCCTGCTTTTCTCTATTTTTAACTAAGCGCTAAACTCAAAATTTGTTTTTGAAAATTGAATGCAGAGGGCAGTAAAGTCAAAAATTACAAGGTTTTGAAAAATGCGCTTTGATATTAAACCTAACTGTCCAATAGTATTAAAATAATGTTACTGACGCCCAAATTTACTCTACTAATTCATAACTCGCGCTTACGCCTTATAGTTATTTTTCCTAAACCTTGTTGTGCCAGTTTTCCCTACATCTGAATAAAGGCAAAATCAAAAAGCTGTGCAGTGTAGAGTAACAGTCAGATGTGCACTCTTAATACACTGACCTCATTTGTTGACTTATTTTCGTCGCCAGAACTGTACCACTTCTTAGAACTCTTCTTGAGATAAACTCTACTGAGTAATCATACGTTATACTTCTAGAGAATAAAACTGCGGTAATAGTGTAATACATAGTCACTGAGAGTATCGATTGCGCAATTGATTCATACATCGCGATTATGATACTAACTAACAATAGCTAAAAAAATATTCAACAATAGTGCCGGTATATTGCGACATATTTTCCATTAAAGGACAAAATCAGATTTGAAGGTGCGTCCAAACAGTGGCAGAGATGTATATATAACCTGCAAACTAAAATCACAATTAAAGAACAGAAATATACGCGAAGATGAAGACAAAAATTCAAGTTAATTGAGGTCAGACGTTGAGGTCAATAATTCACTGAACACACTCCTGAACCTATTGCTGTCAGTGTCAGTGATTTTGCCAGACAGTATGCGAAACTTCAATTTACAAGAGATTAGAGTAAAAGAATTTGAATATGTGTTGCAAACATGTAAATTCATTAGAAGTGTAGAATTAAAGTGTTTTATCGATAACAGCATACTTCAATTAATTGGCAGATATTTGGATGGTTTGAATGCTTTGGAGTGTGTTATGATTGGTATCACTGAAAATGGTTTGTTAGAGTTTGGACGCGATTATGGAAACAAGATAAAGCAAATATCATTCAAAAAATGGGGCATCTTTAGATTAAGGGCGTCAACAATAGCGCATTATATCATTGTTGTTAAAATAATGACTTACTTAATTCTATTAATGCACTAATCCTTATGTGCTATAAATGTTAAGATATATCGCTTCGATTTTATGAGAAATGATTCATATCTGGAATTATAAGCAAGAGATTAAACCGAAGATTTGATACCAATTAAGGGAAATATTGATCGTCGATAAGATATCATTATAAAAAGAAAACATTTACAACCGATGATAATTAGAGCTAAAAATTTTTATTGTTTGCTTATATAGACATGTTAAGCATAGTATTACTTAATTTTTATTTATTTAATCAATACTACTGTTGGGATTGATAAGGTTGCCACCCCAAAATTCTTAATAACCGGACAATCTCGGTAAAAAACAGGACATATCCTTTTTCATATTTATATTTTTAATCTTATAAATCAGATAAACCGGACACACCGTTTTTGTCGCTAATTTGTTACATAACAAAACTGCATTTTTCGACCAAAAACCGGATTGTCCGGTCAAAAACCGGACAGGTGGCAACCGTAGATTAAGATCTAATTTTGTATTTTATACTTTGCATAACGCAGGATATTCCGCTATTTATTTAGTTCTGATGTGCTATCATTTACGATTAGTAATTAGAAAAATACATATTTTTATTAAGATATGCTTAAAACGCAAAACGAATTTCGATTAAAAAGATTAATGAATTGCTGCGTTCAATATATTTAGATATCGATGACTTTAATATAAATTATTGGTTAATTATGATATTTATAAGCTATTTTGCAAGAGACCTGTATTAACAATTTTTTTACGTTAGAAACAATCTGTTTGTTTCATATAATAAATCATTTATTTCATTAAAACTGCTTGATTTTATGCGTCGATCTTTTTTTATTAATTCACTCAAAAAAGCATTAATTCAAAGATATACGCCATTGATATGAGTTAGACAGAAACACGTCGCAAATTATATAATAAATATGGTAACAATTGACGAGCTCTTACTCTATAATTTTATCTTTATATTTTCAAGCATTTCTCGAATCTAAAATTCGTTTTAACAAATTACAACTTTTTAAGTCAATAAAATTATTGTAATTAATTTAAATTAAAAGAAGTGAAAGTATAAAAATTAAGTTTCATCACTGTTTGGTGGCATTCTATCTCCACCTTAAATAAATTAGAACAAGATTGAGCTCAGTTTAAAATATGAACTTAAAGTGATACTAGAATTCAATATAAAAAACGCACACTTAAGAAATTTTTTAAATTATTTTATTTGAATTTTTTAAATTAAATAAGTGAATAAAAACAAATATTAAGTTATTTTAATATAATTTATTTTTTAATTCCTATATTCATAATCGAATTATTCGATTCACATTACGATATGTTCTACTTATACCACTTTATTACTAAAAATTTAATTTATTTTATTAATTTAATTTATTATTATATGACTGTTACTAATAAATTATTTAATTTGTTTTTCATAGAATTTTTATAACTATACATACATGTATTATTAATAAATTTTTTTACTTTTCACTGAAAAGTTTCGTCATTATTTTACCTGAATCGCTAATAAATTATTTAAATAATACGACAGTGTGTTTTTGAATACGAGAGTGTGTGTAACAGACAGACACAATCGATTTTGAATTCAGAGCAAAAAATAATGATTATATCTTTAGAATTTAAAATACACTATTAACTCACTTAAATACTTTCTGTCGTTCAGTTCTGTTAATATAAAATGCTGTTTGAGTATTATTTAGTTTACATTATTTATTTGTAAAAATTAACTTTACATAATAATCAAAATTATCATTAATTATTTTATTTACTCAGTTATATGGTTTCAAATCTTGAAAAATGAAATTATTTAAAGAATTTAAGTTAAGAAAACTAATTAATTTTGTATGTCTAATGATCGCAATCTATCAGTTCGTATTATTCACAGTGGAGTACACACAGTATAAAACTGCCATACAAATAGCAACACTGAAATTGGTTAAGCGTTCGGTTCCGTCCATCAGTTTATGTGTATTAAGTAAACGCGATTTAAATCGGTTAATAAATTACAAACAGAGAAATTACACAATCAAACAGTATTTATTACGATCATATGGTATTATTATTGATCAACACAATGTCTCTTCTGATGTACGGATACCTGATTATCGAGAATTAGACGACGACTCGATGCAAACTCGCACCCGATTTTCTCCGTATTGTTTGACACACTTCAGTGATTTTTCATTAAACCATACAAAAAATCTACCAAAATATCCTCGATTTAGTGTTAATGTGGAATTTAAATTTGATATCAATATATTGAGTTTATCTGTTATAATACATCCAAGCAATACATTACCGCATCAGTTCAATCATAACAATCGGTTTTGTTTAACTCGAAAATGGTTCATATCTATTAGTTATCACATCATCAGAGAAACACTTCTCGAATATCCGTACGAAACGAATTGCGTTAATCAACAAAATCGAATGAATTACAGCTTGAAATATAAACTAAAACATAGAAGTTGTATAAATGAATATATTATTGCAGAAAAAATTGATGAAATGAAGCTTTATTTTAATAAAACATACGGATATATATTTTTTGTGAATTCGCACACTTCTAACATCAATTATACACACATTCCTAAAATGGATGCAATCAACTATTTGTGTCAAATCAGTGGTGTTTTTTCGATGTGGTTTGGAATCGATTGTTACAAGTTATGCATATATTTGTGCGAATATTTTCTATTAATTATTAATCGTCTAATCATACGTCAGGTAATATTGGAAGTAAATTTGCGTAAAAAGCTTTTTATTTTACTTTTAAGTATTGTTATGTTTTGGCAAATTTATCAATCGTTTAAAGATTATTACTATTCAAACACTATTACTCGCACTTCGTTTGTGCAAAAAAACATTATACCACCGATTGAGTTCGATATTACTCCTATGAAAGTGGATCACAGATATTTATCTCTTTTGTATCCGCAATCAAATCTCAGCCAAAGTTATATTATCAAAACATTGGTAGATTATGGTCACCAAAAATTATTTAAATTATACTCAAACTTTACTTCAATTATAGAGACGTGTACTATTGAGACAAATAATTATATATCGTATGATTGCACACATCTATATCAGCAGAAATTAGCCATTTCTAATAATAATAATTTCAGCAGTTTTCATATCTATCAAAATTATTTTCTTACGGATTATAATATAACAACTGAGTCATTGAATAAGGAAAAAATAGAAACAAATCTCAAACAAATTTCTTTTAAGATAAATTCTCGTCTTTTCACTGATGGCACTGTTGATCAAAAATACTTTAGTCTTCATATTTTCGGAACAGAAAAATCTAACTATTATGACATTTCAAGCGATGCCAGTATTTATTATTCTTCAACTGTAATGAAAACTATCAATAAAATTACTTCGACACGTGATTGCATTGAAACTATTTCAAGTGATGTGAATCACAATTATTCTTTTACACTTAAAACATCATATTCTTGTCATGATTATTGTTATATTCGATATTTCCACGATAATTATGGCTGTGTTCCACTTAATTACCATGCAATACACTTAAACTATATGCGACACAAAATGTATAAGTTTTGTAAAACTATTCCAAATAACAGTAATGTGTTTATAGAAAGTTATCTATTTTGCCAGCAATACTGTTCGCATGCATACTGTTATAATGTTAACTTCGAAATAAAACCAATTATCACAAAACCAAAACAAATTTTAAACACTGATTACTTTATGGTTAATATAATTCCTCAATTATCGTACGTTATTACACACACAGAATCTGTTAAACTGTCTGTTCAGGAATTCCTATGTAATTTTGGAGGAATCACTGGTTTATGGTTTGGATTGTCATTCACTGATTTAATTGTGTTTGTGTTGATCACAATCTATAGATCAATTAAATTTGTATTTCGATTAATCGGTAATGCGTTGTTAAATACAAATAAAATGTCACACGAAACGAACGAAATATCTGCAGACATAGAAATGCCACAAGAATTAGATGTGAATCTTGAGAATTTGAACGATACAACAGTTAAAGATGTTGTAAAAGAGAATACAGTCGATAATTCTTTTATTGAACAGTTGGAAGATATCGAAGAACTCGAACAATATATGCATAAAGAATTGCATAAAACTGAGAAAACTTCGTTCGCTTCAGTTGCGATGCAAGTGATGTTGCCGTCAACCGATCAAATGATCAATGATCACAGCATTATAGAGCTGATCGGTGAGCGAAATGATGATGAGGTGAAGTGTGATGAAGCAAAAATCAAACTCACTATTGATTCGGTGTCGATGACCTCACAGGATATTTCCTTATGTAAAATATTTCCTTAAAAATATATTGCATTTAATTTAAATTAGTAATAAATTTCTTGTTTAATTACACCAAAAATTACCTGTTTTTAGCTAATTTGTTAAAGAAATATGTTTATAATTACATTTACTAGTTTTTAGCCCAAGGTTTGCGTGGATATTCGGCACAACACATTCACTTTAATATCACTGCAGTAGAGTGACATAATATTAGACTGCAGTTATTAAAGTCACGCCTATTTCTTGAGTGTTATTCTCATTTTATTTGACGTGAAAAATATTAAGTTAAGTTAAAAAATTAGAATTTAATTAAGAAGAAATACGTTTTATTAATGGAATAAATTTAAAGACAATTACCTATAACTCATTCGAGAATCTATAATTGAGTGCACACTTATTGTGGCGTTTTGTTATTCGATATAAAATAATTTTGGTTAATACTTGATTATCAGAAAATATTTCTTATAATCGAGTTTTAGTTAAACATTATAAGACAATTTAGTTATTTTATGATAAAATGAGTGTAGTTGTGAAGAAATAATTATGGTAAAGTTTTTTTGCGATGAAACTATCTAGTGATGGGAAATAGCTCAAGCTGAGCTGAGCTAGAAGCTCAAGCTGAGCTGAGCTAGAAGCTCAAGCTGAGCTGAGCTAGAAGCTCAAGCTGAGCTGAGCTAGAAGCTCAATATTTTCTTGTATCGGAGCTTAAATCTCAAGCTCCAAGCTTAAACAATTTCGAGCTTCAGCTTCAAGCTAAAGCTCAAAGCTCGGTACATCGAGCTTTTTGAGCTTATGGTTATTAAATATGTGTCATTTGCTCTATGCCTTGAGATTATTTAGCTTAAATTTACTCATAATAATGCAAAATAGTAAATTTAAATGCATATATTTGGTTTGAATAGCATAATTACTTAATAAAATGTGA
>JAQIVF010001692.1:0-13149 GCA_034698365.1 Steganacarus magnus | reverse complement strand
ACTTATTAATTACAATTTCAATTTAAAAAGCACTATATTTAATACACTGTATTTATTTGAAAATAACAATTACTGTTTACAGTACTTGAAAAACGAGACATTCATTCTTCCGTTCGGATGATTCTGAATCGCAGACTCAATTTTGCAGCTAATCGTTATGACCCATCTATAACTCTTTTTTTAGACAGATAATTAGTAATCGTCTGGATCTCTAACTTAGCTCTTTTAATCATCAGAAAAATTATTATTGAGACGCTAAAAATTCAATAAAACAAAATTTTTACGAGTAATGCAAAATTAGCTAAAAAATTTTTTTTCATATTTATTTTTCTAATTTGTTCAGCTCTCAGCCTCGAAATATCAACGAGGATTGTGGTATTTTTTAATTTACCTGAAATAAAATGTTTCTAAATAAATTTTTTTCCTTTTTTCTCGGTTCGGTATAAGCTTTGAGCGAAAATATTTACTTTAAAAGAATGTTATCGACTGGTTTAACGAGTTTAAAAAATCGCTTTATAATATACGGAATGGTTATAAAATTCAAAACAAGAATATAAATTTATTTGCAAATTAGCAAAAATTAAGATTAAAAAATACTCTATATAGATATATATGCGTATACTGTAAGTTGAAGACACATCTGTTAGCTTTGATGCGCTTTTCTATTGCTTAACTTATATAAAAGTTTTTATGCGACAAAACTTTTTTTTGTGTGCGAACGTTTGTCGATTTGAGATAAAATATCACTTTTATAACCTTCACGACGAAAATTGAATGTAACATAATTTTTAACAGCCATCTAAAATTACTTTAAACGAACTGCAGGAAAAATATACGGTTTTTGTGATACGCTTCGATCTCTCTCTTCCAAAGAAAGTCAGTTTCCGTGTAAATATTAAACCACTATTCAAAAGTTCGCATTCCTTTCGTATAAGCAGTTTATCGGCTTTTCAAATACTAAATCTAAAACAAGTTAGGAAATATTTTCTGCAATTTTCATAGGAAAAAAATTAGAAATCTACTGTTTAACTCGAACGCCACTCGCCTATATATTTCTAAATATAGTAATTGGTCAGTGCGTATATATACTGACTTATCTCGAGTGTAAATATTCAAAATGAAAATTCCTGAGAATGATTTTCGCGATAATAAGTGCCGCACGAGAGTTAACGGCAAATTCAAATACAAATAACAATCATAATAGAAAACATATGCATATCCGGTAATAAAGTGGGAGTTTTTAGCAGATAATTCATTAATGTATGTCAATCCAGCGTTGCTTTGTGTCGAACGACATCATTAACTCTCGGCGTTAGCGTTGTTGATATCGAAAAGTATGAATGAATGTTAGGTGCAATTTATTTTAATAAAACCCTCAGGAGTTTCCGACACATGTCTGGCGGAGCCTTTAAAATTTTTATTATCCTATTAGTAGGAAAATTTCAATTCACATAAAATTATTATTTATGCATTAGTGTGATGTTTTTCGATTACGCTTAAAACGCATCGGTTCTTCTATAATTAATAGATTTTTAATAATTCTTAATGCGTATAATTCTCTTAATGCTTAACTCGAATTTTAATGAAATGTGTTTGAATATAGGCCAGCATTAAAATTGACAATTATTTTACATTTACGGTGATATTAGACAATCCCAGGTGTTTTCAATATTGACATGTCATACCCATCACTGTAACTACTATTAATAAATGACTAACTTATAATTTTAGCTCATTTATAAGTAGTTCGCAAATGTTTCCGGAGAATAAAAATTTCGTATAACTTATGAATCACAAGTTATGATTAATGGAACCACAATTGTGCAAACAAAAATATTAGCAATAATAATAATAATTACCTGAAAACAAAAATATTTTCTAAAAAAAGTAAAATTATTATTAACATATTAATTTACAATGAATGAGTAAATAAGAGATGAGCAAGTATTTGCTTAAAATTTTTTTTGCGCTAACAAGTATTTATTACTGTTGACGAAACAAAACTATTTTCCACGAAAAATATTTAGCAATAATTATTTTTTTCTCAAAATGAATGAAGAATATTTCAGTTGAGTGTCACAATTTTTACTAAATTGAAAACATGAAATATTATTTCCCCTGCGAAACAAATTGCAATTTTTCCAATGATTACTGGAGTAGAGTCAACACAAAGTAAACTGACGCGAAAAAAATTTCAAGTGTAAATTTAGAGAAAAAAAGTCTTTATAACTTAAGCCCTGAGAAAAAAATAGTTGCGCATCGCTCTTAACCACACTTAGCGCGGTATCGCTAAATATTTCTCAGTCTCCCCCTCTCATTTAGTTAATCGAAAAATGCAAAAAAAAAACCCCGAAGGGATGCATTGCATTGCATATACACAATTTCAATAATTTTTAACAAGAGTCGAGAAGTAAGCGGTAATATTTTATGAATGAAAAAAATTCTCCCGCTCTTGTCGTTTTTTTGCCATTCTCTTCTCGCTAAATAAAAGTTAAAGAACACTTCCTGTTAGGAAAAAGGGAATTATAGATCATTGTGAAGGAAGTCGAAGTTACGAGTTTCATATTCGGAAAGCAATAGTTTCAAAATAGACAGGTGTTCGAAGAAAAAGAGAAAAGACAGATGAATATTGAAATAGACCAGACCTTGTGAACAGTTTTTTTTTCTCTCGCTGTATATCTGTGTGTGAATGTGAATGAAATGAAAGTATGAGTTGAGAGGATTGCCAGGTGAGACAAGCACTGAAAGGAAGAAACAGTTGTAACCCACTAATATAGCGAGCATTGGTTAGTAGTCAGGTTCGGCGCTTGATTTCTGCTGTGAAGGACAACAGTTACCTTTGCCATCTGGATTTAGACACCAAGGCTACAAGTGAACGATAGCACTCGGAAACACCCATTTAAAGCACATCTCGAACGCGCTCCTGTAAACTGGGTAGCGTTATGTGGCGTAGTGTTGCAGTGTTACCGTTACGTTATTTAAATACTTACTCATCACAAAGAAAAAAAGTGGTTCACTAGCAGTGAATCGGATTTTTGTGAGAACCGTTTCCTCGTAACCTTCGACGGAGAGAGAAATCGCTGGAATAATAATAATAATAATAATAATAATAATAAATAATTAAAAAGCGGCACTAAAATTTGTTGCCTCATGAGTTAAGGCTAATTTATTTAAATTTCATTGTGTTGAACAGTACACCATTGAAATAATAATAACAGTTATAATAAAGTTAAAAATAAATAAAAACTAAACATCATTTTTCTTTTTAGAGTATACAATGTTTTTTTTTCTCTTTCTCTCTCTCTTTTCTGTATATAATCATTATTTTCTGTAAAACCGAAAAAACAAATCATTTTTAAATCATTTCTCGCATAATTTTTTTTATGTGACAACAAATTCCGAGAAAACTTAAAATATAATATATACAGTTATATAATAGACTTAACCAACGCATTCATAACTAAAAAACCGATTGCCACACAACAACAACAAACATACATACTCTCTCTCTCTCTCTCTCTAACCGATCATATACTTTCCTCTCATTCTTTTAACCAATAAATTCATTTCAAGTGTTCTCGAATTTCGTTATTACACGCACACACAAAACGCACATAAAACTTTGATAATTATTCTTTTAAAAAAAAAATTTTCTTCTTTTCACTAATTTTTATTTATTCATACACAATATAATAAATTCATTTTAAGTGATATTTACTTTTATATAGATTCGCTTTGTTTTCATTCTTAAAATCTATTACCATTTAAATATATAATAAAACATAAGGCAAAGAGAAAAAATTCCGCTAAAAGTAACATTTAATTAAATCTTTTTATACAAAAAAATTAGTGTGTTTGGGATAGAGTTGAGATTCCTTCTAAAAAACCAAAAAAAAAAAAACAAACAAAACAATTCGCCCTTAAGTAAAAAATGACTTCCAACTTAAAAGTTTATTCATGTTCAATGTATATATATATACATATATATTTCGGTTACTTTTGATTATATAATTAACTACCAACTATTAAGTGGTTTAGAGCTATAAAAACCACAGAATATTTTTAAATAATCTAAAATCTAGTTTTTTTTTGCTCTTCTCTACTTCTTTTTTTTCATGTAAAATCAGGATTCAGTTTTTCTTGTACAAAGTAAAAGTGGTTTTTTATACAGTATGGCAAGTAAAATGATTTTTACAAACAACTTTGTAAAATTTTCCCCTTATTTTCTTATGTGTTGAGCATTTCATCATTAAGCCAAATATTCATTTTTTTAATACAATTAGTAGTACAAAAAATTGAAAGTTTCAAAGGTATTCAAATTGACTTAAAATCAATATCAATTAATTAATTATTACAAATAATAGCAGAAATCATCATCAAATGCAGAATCACTTATCACAACAAGTGTAAAAAAACACTACTCTCTCTTCTTTTCCAATAATTTATATTTTTAAAACTTTAGAAGAAATCTTTACACCAACTCTCAACTCCCATTTAATATTAATAATTATTATTCGTTTTTTCTTAAATATTATTATTATTATGATTCAATTATTAAAAACTCATATAATCGCCTGAACACACAATCAAAATCACATTTTTTACGATTGATATCTGAGATATGTCTTAAAATTACAAATTAATCGCGACTAATGGCTTATAATTCAGAACGAAGCTCAATGTTTCCTCAAATAATTCTACTGATATTTAAAAAAAATGAAATTAAAACAAAAAAAAACTCAATTATTTGTTTGTATAATAATATAAACTACAATAAAGTAAATCCTTTTAAAACGATAGTAATATTAATAATGGCTAACACTGGTAAAGATAGTATGCGTTATAATATTTTTTGTTTTTACTCTATAAATGAATTATAATATTTACACGAAATAGTTGTTTTTTATTTTTCCTTAATAACAATTTTGGCTAATTTTTGTAATTATTTATATTTATATTATTGACCAAAAAAAAGAGTGAAATAATAAAAAAACGAATTACTCTACTAATAGAGGCATCATTTGCATGTCTTATTTAATTTTTAGCTATACAGTCATATAACAGACCAAATTACCAAACGATGCGAAAAGCATCACTTTTTTATATATTGCAATTATTTTTTTAAAAAACTTTTACGTTTTTTTCAATAATAATTCACTTCGTTTCTCTATAATATATCAAACTCTAACTCTAAAACACTAACTCTAATTTTTGTATTTCAGTGAAAAAGTGTTTTGTGGTATTTGTTTTAATTATTCCAAATCGAAAAAATTGCAAACGTAATCAAATGCATGTATTAAATTATTTTTTTTCATATAGAAGAACGCCGTCCAAAAAATTTTTATTTGCACATACACTAGACATATGTTTCAACTAAAAATATTTTAGTTTAGCGCTGTGTGTATGTGTTACGATGATATAATACATAAATTAATGTTTAGGGATGAAAAAAAAATTAATGAGAATGAATAATGAAAAGGAACATAATTTTTATACTATCGGAACTTTTGTATATTTTTAAAGTTTCTTTCGTTCTCATATAAATATTTATATATATATAACGAAAAAGAAACTAAAGGTGTAAATCGACAACAAAATGCGAAATGAAAATGAATTATAAGTGTTTTGTGTTTTGGGATGCGAATGGAATATAGACCCGGCTTTTCATCATTCAATAAGATAAATGATTCTCAAATAAAAAGAAATAATCATAGTTTCGCTTTTTAAAAAAATTATGATACAACTTGAATACAATATAACTTTCATACACAGCACAAATATATATAATATGTTATATATATATAGTATATATATACGCGAAATTTCATTTAGATTCTAAAAAATGATTAATGATAATACGATTATACACGAATATAAGAGCCAATTAATAGCATAGTTATACCTTTTTCTGATTTTGTTTTGTGATTACTTTTTTGAATAATAAGCCGAAAAAATGGTGTGTATGTATAATGTGTATTATAATGTATTATAAGCTTATGTTATGTGTCGATAAGATTGTGTTATATTTATATTTTAAGCGTGATTTGCTACAATTACATTTGGTCGCTGTAATTGAATTACTTGATGTCTGATGGCTCCAAACTGTTCGGGTGACATCGTTAGTACGGTTCGCAACGCTGGCGATAACGATGCGTTCGCCACCACAGACTCGTGACTGTGACTCTCGATCATATCTTGCTTCACCACAACCGCACCATTATCGTCGTCACGAAACAGGTGATCTCCTTCCAGATGTCTTATTGCTTCAACGATTGTGTCGAGATTATGTCGCGATTTGCTGCCAGCGGTGTAACCGCTTCCAGGCTCTAATATCTCGAGCGTGACAGTCGCCGAACCATCGATGTTCTCATTGGCTATAAATGGTACGTCTATTGGTAACGCTATCGCTGCCGGTTGAACACACACTTTGCTAGAGTTCTTCTTCACTGGCGTATTACACGATTTTGCTGATAAATCTTGCGGCTGTACATCAATTAAACCCTTATGAGAGCCATCACTCGAATTTGACTTCAAATTAGAGGCAATTGGGTTATGAAACGCTAACGCATTCACTGGTGACATCGAAGCTTCGGGACTCGCTGGACAACTTCGAGTTTCGATTTCGATCGTTTCTGCGATCACTTCTTCCGATGGCAGTATCGTTTCTGTTGTTAATTCTTGCGAAATGTTAGTCAAATCGTTAAGTTTCTGAAAATTGAAACAAACATTAAATATTAAATAAACATATAAACATTAAATATTTAAAAATGGTTAATTAAAACAAAATAAAGTTGGCATACATTTGGATGAAAATGCATGGAAACATTTGGTGTTTGGTCGCGAATCCTTTCGGTATAGAGTTGAGACTCGACAGAGACGCGCGACTGTTCTTCGATCGACATTCGCAAACGCCTCTCTCTCTCCAACTGCTGCCGAAGTTCGATCATTTCTCTCTTTAGTAAATCAGTGGTGTATTCGGCGTCAACGAGCGACGAGTTCACAATTTTAGGACTTCTACACAGAACCACGCCTTCATCCGAAGAGTCGGATGTTTCGGCGCCATTACTCACTATTCCTTTCTCTAATTTAATTCTCTTATGCAGAGGAGAGTTGTCGCACGAGACATCGCTGTCGTGTCCCACTTGACTATTGACGAGTCTCTTCAGTTCACAATTCTGAGCCAATAGACGCGTCTTTTCTTGTTCCAACTGATAAATATAATCAGCTGTGTGTTGCAATATAGCAGCCTATTTTAAAATACATTAATCAGTTTTGTTTCATATTATTATTATTATTACTCATACGCATTGTATGTCAATGCGATCACTGTATCACTAATACTAAGAAATAAAGCGGTGATGCCATCAAAGATTAAAGCTTTTTTTGCTCATTTTGTCAAGTATTCACAACATGCTATAAACTTGACACTGAAAACATGTAAATAGTGTTAGAGTACACTACTGTAGAAATGTTTTTATCGACAGCAAAAAAATTCCCACATAAGCCATACATAACAAGTTTATCGTCGCTTATTTTAAATGAAAAAAAATTATCATTTCTGAGAATGAGTTATACAACCAGTAAAAAAAGAGCACTCGTATCTAATTTTGCATCAGATTTCGGTGTGTTATCATAAACAGAAACTGACATATAACTAAATTAAAAGCCTATTTTAGAGCACAACAAATTTTATTAACAGTTATTCGAATAAATATAAGCGCATTATATTGTAGTTAAAAGGCAAATGGTTTAATAAGAAACGCAAAGGCCGTTCGCAAACTCATTGACGTCTAAAATGCGTATTTGAGGCACTCGTCAAACCGCATACTTTCGCTGATAGAGAAAAAAATAGCGATCTATTAATGAATAATTCATTGGCGAGTTTAATGAAATGCTAATCGTCATCAAAATCATAATCATATTGATCAACAAAAAAATGGCGATCATTTGTCAAACGCGTCTAAAGCTCTAAACCACTTATTGGACGCTCAATTAAGTCCAATTGCCCTTTATTTTTTAAAATCATATAACATTTATTCCAGTCATACATAATTTACTTTACGCTCTCTTTAGACTTTACACTACACTACAGTACAGTAGTGTAACTTTACTCTACTCTACTCAACACACTCGACGCAATGCGATGCGCTTTATTAAAGTATAGACAGACGACTATAGACTATAATAATCTATAGTAAAAAAAACAATTATATAAATTGAATCGCGAGTCATCAATGAAGGTAAAAATGGTGCTTATTTTAGATTATATACTTTTTGTATTTTAATGCATTACTTCCTCGTTTGTGTGTTGTGTTGCAGCAGTGTTTGCCTTGTTATTACTCTGTTTAACGATTAATTTATTAAGTAAAGAGAGTCTAATATATCTGTAATAAAAATATGGCAACAAAATAATACATTTAATTATTGACACCATTAAAACGACTATTATTTCTCTCTCTCTCTCTCTCTAAATACACATAAATATTCAAAATATTGCATTTTATTAATCATTTCCATTAATGCAATGGAAAAGAAAACAGCGATCAATTTAGTTAAAATAGAAATAATAAAATATGCAAAATAAGATAAATGAAAACAAAAGAAAATAGAAAATAAGGTCAATAATAGGAGTGATGGACAGCGCTCGAGAATTTAAGCTCAATGCTCGAGCACTTAATATTACTGCGCGCCAATAGGGTATTACTGCGCTCCATAGTTTTCATTTTTAAAAAATTAAATATTTGTTAATTATTTAAAATGTTTTGAATATTTACTGTTGAGATTATCTGAATCAGTTTAGTAAAAATCAGTTTTATAAAATTTTGATTTAAAAATAATCATAGAAATGCTCGTGAAACGCTTGAGCGCATGTTCAAACTAATAACAGCAGTCACGTGTTAAGGTTGTGCAAGACATTCGTGAATCAATTGTCCAATGCTTTAATTTAAACAATATTTATTTATTTTTGTTTTGTTATTGTAGCGGATAAAGCGTTAAGTAGACTAAAGAAAACACACCCACATTATGTTAGAAAATAAAAGCTGTTAAGTTAACTGATAGAATAGCTAGAACTTCAAAAAAATGCGAAACGGGTTAAGCTTACAATTCAGTAGTGAATCAAAATATTTAAAAGCATCGAAAAATGGTCAGTTTTAAATTTCAATCACTAATAATAAATTGAATGAGGAGTTGAAAGTGCATGGAATTTGTGCGCTACAGCACAGCTCTTTTGCATTTAAGGAGCGTAGCATTGAAATGTTAATTATTTACTATTAACTGTGCAAAATATTATTCATATACGAAAATGATATATAGGAACACATTTTTATAATTACAAATTAACTTAAATAAAAAGAAATATTATTAATGCTTTTTTTTAAAAAATAAAGGGTAATTAATGTTGCGTTTGAAATTCAATAGTATTATTCCGTACGAATTGCGATATAAGTTGAGGTAAAAATTTGCGCAAAACTGTATACAAATGTAATATTTGCAGATAAAAGTTATTAAACAATATCATCGTAAGGGAGTATTTGTTAACGTGAAAACGTATACAGTTATGTAATAAAAATTATACAATATATTCATTAAATACGAAACGATTCGCGATTCGTATGGAGATATTGAGCTAAAACTTTATTATTATCGCTTAACTATTTTATTACGCCTGTGTTTAGATAGCGTACTGATGAATCAATAGTTATTGCGCTCAAACTCAGTAATATTGCGTACAAACACAACACACACTCACAACCAAATAGTTTTGCGTACTATTTATGAATCACATACGAATTCATGTTTTTAGTTTAATACACTTTACTATTTATTTATGAATATATTGTTGAAGCGCTTTACGGGTGCGTACCGGTAGACAGAGTAGGGTTGAGGTGACAGTGCCGTGCAATCACATCACATCACACTACACCATACCATACCATGCTATACCATACCATACCGTAGCACACTATAGCGCGCCGAACAGCGAGTTTGAGTGTGGTGTGAGTGTGTCTGTGTATACGTGCCCATCACATCACATCACTCAATAATAGTACCAAACGTATATATAAATACATATGCATTGCGCAAACCGAAAAACTAACACAAGGAAACTCTAGCTTTTATTTATCTCAATACCTCTAAACAGCAGTATTTTAAAAATAAAATTTGTAAAAAAAATAGTATTATAGGAATGGCAGTATAAGAGTACAACACTCGCACAATATAACGCACAACAATATTGCAATACACAATATACACAATATGTATATGACTCTATGACTTATCACTTACTTTACTGAGTTTCTCTCCGTCGTGATGAGGTAACAAAGTTCGCAGCGACTGAAAGCCAGCGTTAATGCTTTGCATTCGTCGCCTTTCGTTGGAGTTCGCGATTTCGCGGCGAATTCGCTTCTCCTGCTCTAATTGGGTATTCATTTGAGAGTTTGCGACACTGTTTTTCAGTTTGAATAGCGAACACTATCACTAAATCACCATTAATTGTTGTTTGTAATGAACAAATCAAATCGAAATAACACACACTATAACATACACTTACGTAAATTGAATGTAATAATAACACACGTATATAAAGCAATACTGAATCATATCGTAGCCATTTTACTCGCACTCAGCTGCGATGCAAACGCGGGAAAAATAGTGTTATGTAGTGTTGAACGCTGTGTTGTGTTGTATACGCTATACAGTATGTGCTGTGTATGTGCTGTTGTACGCCAAAAGTGTGCACACACTGCACACACACTCACAGCTGGGGCGGGAAACAGCTGTATTCAACGCTCCGAACCCAAATGTTAGGAGAATAAAACTGTCTGCATTCTTATACACCCGTATTCACACATATTGCTAATGTCTAATCATTTCAAATTTTTATCAATCATTAATGGTGGAGAGAACTACAAAATTCAATAAAATTGCAGTTGAAAATCGGTTAAATTGTTGCTATAATCGCACAAATAGTTGCATTATTTACTAAATTCTCCCAACTATGTGTTGGCCAATGAGAATGCGTGTTGAGTTTTGGGGGGAAACATCTGTTAGAAATAATAATGCTTGCAGCGCACACTGCACACACACACACACAACACAGTGCACAGAACAGCACTGCAGACAGTGGCGGACTCAGTGACTCCAAACTAGACTAAACATTTTATCATACATTTTATGACGCAGTATTTAATGTTATTAGTGGATCGCTGCCATTACCATTACTATTACAGAGTAGACACAAATCTATATAGTAGTCGCGCACAAATATCAGCATTAGTGTAAAGCGCATGCACTTTACCATTGAAACCTTTACTATTGAAAAAAAAACTTGGTTTTAGTATTGAATTTATTGAATAGTTTTAATACTATTATTGGGTTATATGCGCAGCATTTATAGCTATAATGGCATTGCCAGTATATGTACGCTTTAATTATACAGCAAAACACATGTTTCGCAGGCACTCTTACAGTTATTATTTAATATGATTGAATTTTATGTATGGCCTGAATGTGTTGCGCGATGCAGTCATAACTATCATAATTATGTGATTTGACACTCAACTAATCTTTTTCAAACCAATTTATTGCTGAACATTATTTTCATTGTAAAATTTCTTGCATTCATTTCATTTAAATGCAAATAATTAAACAAAAGCGTTTTAGAATGCGATGCGCTTTCTTGAGATGAATTGATAGCACATATAGAAGTGTATTTCATTTATTGAATATATTAAAAGAAATCAATTTTATGTAATATACATATATTAAGCGCTTGTAATAGTCTGTAATAGTCAGTAATAGTTACAATGCAACAAAAAAGAAAATTATGATAAAAAACACATCTGTATAATTATTATAAAAAGAAAATATATATATTGAATAATAAATGAAAATTGACATCAGTTGTATAACGTATACATAAAATGTATATAAAATAAAAAAATATAAGAAATATAAAAGATTTACAATATATATAGATATCTATCGTGAAATGTGTATACAATGTATTTAGTTTGGGCAAAGGTTCAACAGCCGAGACTGAACCTGTGTGTTGAGCCTACGCTCTACGCTCTTACGCTCACACACTCGCTGTCTGAGCCTATTTTAATGATGATTTTTGCTAATTATAAGTCCGAGTATTTTAATTTTCTAACAACTTTATCGCACTATGAACGCCAAATTAATAATTTATTTAAACAATTTTTCGCGAGATATATCGTTAAGTTGCCACTAAAACCAGAGTTTCGCGCAACAAAGAGAGTTATACAAAAGAATATTATCGGCAGTTGTGTTGAAAAGATTGAAATTTATATTATTATAATTAAAATACAGTTTATATAACTTTCGTTGCTGAGCACATGCTGAATCTGACCCACATGTAAGCCACCCTAGAAGTTAAAATGTAGGAGCGTTAGGGAAGGGTGCGTTGTGTATGTGTGTGTGTGTGTGCGTTGTATGTGTGTGTGACTGATAAGTCGTAAAAAATATCCTACGGCTCTTTGAACTACTAATATCTAATATGTGTAAACTGTATAAACCACTAATATGTGTAAATTTTTATAAAGGTATTTTCAGTAACGAGATTTTTACTCCTCTTTTTTTAAAATATTAAAAATTATAAACAGCTGAAAGACTATTATGGATAGTAGTTGGCTGTTCGGAGAGTTCTGGTTGCGATGATGATCATGCTCTGCCCAACACAACACACACCATCACACCATCCTTGTGTGATCAAACCTTATATGGCCTCAAGTTTCAAAACCTTTCAAACTGCAAATCTAAATTCGGACATTAGTTTTGAAATATATAATCGAGGCAAACATACTGTGTATATAACTTTATATAAAATGTGATGATCCAAAAAAGTTGATCGAAGCAACAAAATTAGAAGCTTTAATACCGCGATTTTGATTGGTGCTGTGTTTCGATTGAACCTTTCGGTGTTTTAAAGTAATCATATTCGTACTTATTTCTAAATTTATCAAAAAAAATTTTTAATTAAACCAAAAAAAAAATAATTAGCATAAAAATGTAATACTATTTCAATAAAAAATTCATTTTTAGTTCCGATAATCTTGATAATGATTTTGGAATTTTTCCAAATGTATTCTTACTGTGATAATAATAATAATAATAATAATAATA
>JAQIVF010001691.1:0-13154 GCA_034698365.1 Steganacarus magnus | reverse complement strand
TGTATGTGTGTGTATGTGTGTGTATGTGTGTGTATGTGTGTGTATGTGTGTGTATGTGTGTATCTATAATTATATTTAGTATTCTCTTGAAATGAGTCACTGAAAATGATTGCATAATACATACGGTGTTCCAAATAATTCTAGACTGTCCTCGTTTTAGTTAAATTGTTCACAACTGACAATTTGTTATTAGTTTAGGACGTTTATATAAATTTTTAATCTATATTTTATTTATACCGACAAATTACATGCGACGAAAATTTATTACATCATGTAATTTTTCGTGGTTACAAAGAAATAATTTTTATTCAATTAGCTTTGATTATAAATAAATTAAAGAAATATAATGTTCTGTTAAAAAATGCAATTATATTTGTATTGAACGAACCATGTTGTAAAAATGTTCAAATGTGAAATAATAGCTCGACGGCTAACTTTATCCGCTAAACCTAACGCACGCAATAAAACATTAATATTTCAATTATCTCTATGATCTAATCATTAATAAATCCACTAAACTAATCCAGTGAATTATGTCTATAGACCTCACTAACCTTTTTCAACAAATCTCACTTACAGTGTATTTTAAGTATTAATTATTATCTGACTAAAAATACTGCTAAAAATAAATATAATGCCTATTTCAACGTAATAGGTGTGGTAATGACATAATTTTGGACGCAAATTATATAAACATTTACGTACTTCTGTAGAAAATACGTTACGTCTTTAAACAACATAACAATTAATTGCCTTAACAGTTATGCGAATTTATATTTGTTAAGTACCTTTTTATATATTCATTTAATAGTATTAATTACATAAAATATTATACTGGTATCTTAGATTAGTTGTGAAACCAAATTATATATTTAGCCTATTCTTAAACTAAAAAAAAAAAAATAAAATGAAATACTAAAAATAAAATAAATATAATTATTTAAATTTTAATTTCAATTTGTTAGTTACGACGCCTGGAATACCGTAAATCTTAAGTCTTTGATGATTACTTCGATGAACTTTCGCTTATAATTATTACTAATATTAAAGCATAAGTCATAATTGTCGTAAACGCCGATCACAACGAGCCAATGTCTTCGAAATCGTTTGCTGATTGAGTTGGCCATAAAGTCAGACATCTGTTGATAATCGTTAAAGTCTTTGCCAACCACTTCTAACGCGAGATCGGCCACGCAGTTCTCTAACTCTGTATCAGTGTTTTCGTTTTTGCTTATAATTTCAACTTTTTGTTGCAATTTACATACATTAAGTAAATCTTTTAACTCAGTCTGTAATAATAATAATAATACTAAAGTTAGTATAAAGTTTACAAATAACCAGGGCATGACATTTTATGCAAATTAATATTGTCTATTTTCTCCCAAAAAACACATAATTTTCATAGTTACGGTAATACGATGTAAAAATTATTGAAAAATGGACACTTTTAGTTACTTTTTTATACATATTTAATACGGTTGTACTAATATGTTATATTTAAACACTTTGTATAATATATAATCCTAATCGTTTAAATCCGTTGAGTTTCGAGAAACCCTGTAATTTTTTGCCAAAATGTAAGAAAAATTGTCAAATAAATCAGATGAATTTTTCCCTTCCCTTTGAGCTTATCCCTATAACCTTTGCTTCTCGATTTGCACTAAAAGCTAAAGACTTTATCAAAAGGCTAATTACACTAAATTTTTGATTATATATTGCACTTCAATAACTCTAAAATACATATTTTAACCACATATTTATTAATTACATAAATATGCACATATTTATTGTATTTTCATTCATGAAATGTTTAGCTCTGAAAATAATTAATAATTAAGTTAAACAAGAATGCGCATATACAATGTATTTAAGAATCCTGTTAAAACATGGTTTCTTAATTTTAATACAGTATTTAATTATCGAAATTATAATTTATTTAATATTGGAGACCGCAAAATTCATATTAAGTATTATTTAGCAATGTGTTCAACGAATTCTGAAACACTTTGTATAATATATAAATTGTTTCTCCTTTACATTAAAAGTAAAACTTTAGAACTGCTCATTTAACCTTCTTTTTATGTGAAAATTTTTAAGGAATCCGCTATTTTGATTCACTTGTAGTGTGGTTCAGTCAAATTTCAAATGATTTAAAGTAAAAGTTTTTCTTATTTTTTAATTTTTTTAAATGGCTTAGGAATTATTCATTATTTTAATAATTTTTTTGCCAATTTTTAATTAGATATAAATTAGATACAATTTATTTGCAGCACGGGTTTTAATTATTTGAGTAATTTAAAGAATTCGATAGTTGTATTTAGAGCTCCAAAATAATAGCATTTGCTACTTTTATTTCGTCAATTGGGAGCATATAATTGCAACAAATGTGCGATATGTATGATAAGGAGCCGTTTTATGCATGTTTAAAATTGTTATTTTTTGCTATTTTTGCCATTTTATATTCAATTTTCTAGAAAGCAAAATATTTATGGTTATTTTGGGATAAGTTTTGGATGTCTCACAAATTTATGAAAAATTATTGGATCATTAACATATTTTTTTAAATTGTACAAGTTTAGAAAACATGTAGAAAACAAAAGTTTCAATATTAAGAATTTTTTATCAAAATTTTTAATTAAATATTTATTAAGTTATTAAGTTAAAACTAATAAATGATATTTTTAATGCGATTTTGCTACATTTTTAAAGCAATTTATAGCGCTATTTTAATAAGGAATAAATGCTGCTTTTTTGGGGTCTTGTTATACTTTAATTCTAAACAAGAGCCACACATTCATATAAAGCTCACTTTCAAATTTTTTTTGACTAACCTGAAAATTTCGAATAGAAAGCTAAATAATGCTTTGAACTCTAAATAATTGTGGCTAAGGACAGACATGGTTAATTCCATAATCTCTAAGAGAAAGATAGCTAAAAATATTAATTTTTAGCTTCAGAGTTTGACAGTACTATAGTTCTAGTGAACTGCGAACACATGGATGAGCGGAGACATACGATGTGAAATGTATATATTCTACTAGTCTTAAAAAGCGTTGTTATTGTATGAACATACTAATTGAGATTACCGTAATTTGATAAATAGCAAAACACAACTCGTTAATCTTGAAAGAAAGTGTTTTTCTTCCAGTAATACTCCAACTGCTACTGTTATGACAATCAAACTTTCCAACAGTGACCAGATAATAGTGACCGAGAGTACTACGAATTTGGTCGCGTAAATAATCACAAATGTCAGCATAACTTTTGTATTCTCTTTTATCTATTAAATCAATCACCAATTTAATGATCATTTGTTCGAACTCCTTATCAACGTTTTTCGTTTTATTAATTGAATCTGCTTTTTTGGTGAGTCTCGCGCCGCTAATCACTTCTATAAAGCTTTTCTGTGTTAAAATTCGAATAAATTAAATTAATTTGATAAGTTGTTTTGAATATTTTTTGAATAAAATTTTAAAATGTTATTAAATACTGGACATTAATTACTGGACATATAAGCATTACTAAAAAATAAATCGAAAAATTTTAATAAAAAAAGTTTGTACTGTACTAACCTAATAAGAATTAGTACTAAAATTACTAACGTGTAACAGAATGTATTTTTGTCATGCATTTTGTTTAAAGAAATCATTACTATAATGATTACTATCATACACGCTCATAGTTACACAGTGGGGGGTCTTGCCTGGGTCTGGACCCCCCTACAAAATCTGGAAAACTTGACCACCCCCTCCCCGAAAAATGGAGATTTGAAAAATTGTCGTTTAAATCCGATGAGTTTTGACACCCCCTCAAGAAATTTTGTGGCAGACCCCCCCCTAGTGGTTTGAAGTTTGTGTAACTATGTACATGCTTTAATTTCATTTTTTATTGCCTGCAAAGTCATAGCCATTATGGCCACATAAAATCTTTACTTTTAATTCTTCTTTCAAACTATTAACCCACTGTTTTTATTGAACTTCATGATAATATCTCTTAAATCCACAATTAATTATTTCCGGGATATTTAATCTAAAAAATATCAACACGACTATTGTAATATTAACTGATTAATATTAGTATTATAAACTTTTTTAACGAAACTTTATCGCTTTTAAGAGGCATGCGGTTTCTCCTAATATAGTAATAATTTATAGTAGAAAAATCTTATTATAATACTTTAGCATCTCTTTTAACTAAATGTTTAAAAATCAAGTTACATTTACGTCAGATTTCCTATCAAATTAGAATTAAATATTAATCTACACAACTTTAACAAATATGAAAAACTTTAAGTTCCGGTTTCTGGTACTATGGTTTTATTTCTTTAACTTTTAAACTGAATAGCAATAATTATTAGATTAAAAGCCATACCTCACGCAAACCCTCAGACTTTTCTTCGTTATCAATCTTCAACCAATTATTATCGCGTGCTGACACAGTTTTTTCTTTTTTCAATGCCACTTTTAAACTATGGTTTAAGTCAAATACTTCCTTCTCTTTAGCGGCCAATTGTAATTTGAGAGACAAATTTTTATTCTGCTCTAATTTCATTTTTTCATTTAAACCGCGCACATCTTCGTCACAATTGTGCGCATTTTCACTGCTATCATCATAAGCTGCATTCCGATTAATTTTATTATTATTTTGTTCGATTAATTCATTTTTCTTTTCCAAATAAATTATCTTTTGTTCGGCTTGTTTTAACTTAATAACCAAAATTTCATTGGATTGTGCTATAATTTCGTGCTCGCTTTTTAGCTTAAGAAACTCATTATTCCTAAGCTCTAGCTTTTCAGTCAGTTGTCTGAGTGATGCCTCAATAGTTTTATTGTAACTTCTAAGTGCGTCATACATTTCATGGTCGATAATCTGTGCGGCAAAATAATAATATGATTTTTTGATTCAATAGTGTTATAATAGTCACTGAAAAAGATCTTAAATTGAAAGAATCAATAAGTTTTCATCTAACTATTTTTCTGTTTATTTACCGTAATATAATTATAAAATTATCCAAAAACAGTTTGTGCAAATAAAATGAGTGTTATTGTATCGATATTTACTTAACTCTTAAATTACTTTCATGCTTAAGTCAATACAAAACTTATTGGCTTGTAATTTAATTTCAAGGATATTAAAGCGAATTAACTTTATAGAAGTTATACATTCTGAATGATTATTGCTAATAACTGTTTCACACTCGGAAATGGCAGAGTGACTTAAATTTCTGATCATAAAAATAGGAAACAATTATATAATAAAGGTTAAACAACTTGCGTTCCGTTCAATAATAATACAGCAATTTTTAATGGATTTATATTATTATTGGTAATATTTATTTAGTTTTCAGACAATAAATATATTTAATAGGAAGTAAATTTTAGAAATGAGATAAAAATAAATAAATTTTGTTTGATGATGTTCTCAATCTAAACATTTGCACAATTTATTTTAGTTAACCTATAATTAACAAAAGAAAAAATTTATAAATACCTTCTCATTATTTGCAGTCATTTTTATTTTTAAACAAATTGAAATATAATTACTATTGAAAATTTATAATTTATTTAAGTGTTAAATAGAATACTTATAATAAAAGCAATATTGTAAGTACTATTTTTCACAGCCACAAGTGTTAAATTACTAGAAGTACTGAAACAATTAGTGATAATGATATCGCAATTAATTGATAAATAAAACTAAAGTCTAGAGTATTCTAATTGTAACTCGGGTGACTTAAGTCATAATTTTTTATTTACATAACTATTGTCGTAAATAAAACAAATAAAATTATGTGATTTATCTATAAAAATAATTGTGAAATATGAAATGAAAAAACGAATTTTTAAAATTTAACTTACAATGATGAATTTGTTTTCAGTAAAGCCCGGATTTACAAAAAAAAATTTTAGCGGTTTATAATAATCAGACATCGGATATTTGAGAATAAAAAATCACAAAATTTGGTTTTTACAAAAACAATTAGTTTTTCTTCGATAAATACAAATTTATTGCAAATAGATATAGTTTTAAGGCTAAACAAAGGAATGGGTTCCAAATTCCTTAGGATTAGAGTCAAAATCCATCTGATTTAAGAGATAAATTTTTAAAAATTTGGCAAAATATAACAGGGGTCTCAAAAACTCATCGGATTTAAACGACAATTTTTACGATTTTTTTGACAAATTTGGGATTTATGGAGAAATTTAGGAAAATCCCAAATATCCGATGTCTGATAAAATAATGCCCCAAAAAATTTTATCATTGGGTTTATATCATTTTACAGAATAAAAAAAATATTTTTAGTTATTAGGAAAATTGTTATTAAAATCATTTAGTTTTTAACACCCTGTTAATTTGTTAACATCACACAAAAAATTATTGATTAAATTAGATGAGTTTTTCTTAAAATTAAAAAAAAATTATTTATATTTTTCAAGTACGAGTTAAAAAGTAAAAAATTTAAATCAATATTTTGACAGTTTAATATAATATAATGAAATATTTGGACAAAAGAAAATAAAATAATTTTACCAATTGCGGTACACATTTTATTGTAAACATTTATCTTTTGAATACTTGAAGATTTTAAGTCACTTACCACTTGTATTTTCAAAGATAATATAGAATACTTTCTCTCATTGAAGTAAAAAATGTGTACCGTATTTTAAAATAAAAAATTATAGCATTAAAAATCAAAAATATTTAGTCATTAATTTGTCTAATACTTTTCAAAAAATTTTATGAAAATTTCTATTTTATTTTTTATTAGAATTTTATTGCGATATCATTATTTTAAACACGTAATAATGATTAAAAGCGATGCTTAAAATTTAGAAATGTAATTTTGATTAAATTAAAAATTACAACTTGAAAATTACGATAAGATTAAATTAATTTATTATTTTTATCTAAAATAAATGAGTATATTAAATATAAATGATCAAAATATATAAGCTTCGATGCATAATCAATTCTAAGAACATATTTTCTAACCTCGATTATGTAAGATATTCATTTTGGCATATATACCCGTATAACATGTCGTTGAACACTTTCAATGCATAACACAAGTTCTAAAATACTATTTCATGTTCCACAGAGCCTTTGTGGGTTAGGGTTAAACAGATTTACATTTTAGCTCTTAGTGTTCCCAAGACTTATTGAGGTTAAAAGATTATATAACAACCGACGAATCTTGGTTTTATTTGTCTAATTGACGTGAAAAATTTATTAGAAAATACTGTGTTCATTAAAGGTCTCGCATTTTAAATTAAATTTCATTTTCAAAATATTCATATAATACTTTAATCTCTCTCTCTCTCTCTCTCTCTCTCTCTCTCTCTCCAATGATCTAAAATTTAAAAAAAACAAACGGAATATTAGAGCACAATAATTTTAAAAAATTGAACAATGAGAGCGAAGCGATCAGTAAACTCCAAAACGCGTATATGAAAGTAATTTATATCGCTTTTTAGAAACTGAATTCAAACTTAATAAAAATTTTGATTTTGCCGTTCTTGAGCCATGAAACGGTTCTCTTAAGTCCTTCTAAGTGTGCCTCTTTTCACGATCCTAAATACATAAGTTACAGACTTTTTTCATATTTATTTTTAAAAATTTTATGGCAAGTTATATACTGTATTGTCACTATCACTATATTTTATCACAATTACTGAAAGTAACAAATAATTTTCCTCTTTATTATAATTGTAATTTTTAGTATTAAGACAATTGTTTAATGATTTGTTAAATTGTTTCTTGAAAGTATGATAATTTTTATAATTCACATTTTAATAAAGAATTTGCTTAAAATTTAAAACTTAAATTTCAAATCTAATTAACTCACTGTAATTTTATCAAATACTGGCTTCGCAATAAAAGTAACGCATTGCAAGCATTGCGTAATCAACGCGAGCAACATTTTTATTAAATAAATCAATATCTTTCGTTGTTAACATTTATTGCATTTAATACTGTTTCATTTATTCGTTGGTTTAGCTTTTAATTTTCTGCTCATTCATATTATATCTCAATTCAATTAATTATGTGGTGTTTTTATGTAATAATATTTAAATAAAGCTCTCCGAATTTGTTAATCACAGTTCAAATTACTGTTATTAATGCAAAAACGTGTCACATCGAGCGAATATACGTTTAAATGGTATGCTTTAATTATTCTTATTTTTATTTTGAACACAGGTTCTTATACACGAATTTCAAAAAATAATAATCATATTCTCAATTTATTACCTTTTAAAGTTATTTTTTAAATTAAAATCGCTAAATTAATTGTATAATTTTATTATTATTTTTATTTGGTTAACATGTATTTATTTCCAGAACACTTAATTTTTCAAGCTATAGATAAAGTTTTGCAAAAATAGTGTTCAAAAATAAAAAATTTCCTAAAAATGTGTATTTATTGTAAATGAAAGATTTTTTTTAATAAAGATTAATTTTGTTTATCTTTTTTTAAATGGCCAAAATTCAATTACTTAGAATAGAATTTCGCTATCAATTATGTTTTCGCGTAAATTTAGTCAATGATAATTCATAGTCTGTTTAAAAAATTCCATAGTCTAAATATATTGATTGAATGACTTGAAATTAAAAAACCATGTGACACAATCTTACTAACTATCAACCCTTAAACTTGGGCATTGATAAAGATGGCTTCAAATATAAGAATTTTAATGAAATTAAATCGAATTGCATCGAATTGTTTTATAAGATGACATTAATCTAATCATAGAAATATATTTACTAATATTTATATGCCAAATATAAGTGTTAATAGTGTTTGAGGCTAAAACGCTTATCAGTAAAATTTGACGCTATTTTAGTGATTTCTTAGTCTACATACGGTATCAGAATGAGAATACAGCATATTTTGATATGTTAGGGTTATTTCAAGTCAATAAGTTATTTATCGAAAATAAAAATATTAGTTCATGAAATTGACTTTTATTGTTAGATAATTAAGATGACAATGAATTAAAAGTTACAAATTATTTAATATGTATTTTAATTTATTTTATTATGTATTCCCTGTGAAACGTTTTCTTAGTAAATACGTATATAATTATTACTACTGTATCAACAAATATTGTTATCTATTTTTGAGTTGACAAACTGTAAGAAATGTTTGCTGTATTTTGATTTTGGCAGCCACTTTAGACATGGCTTTAGAAAACGCTTCCCTTGAATATTAAACGCAAAAAACATGTGACACTTAGATTCTTGACTTTCTCGTTGACAGTATATTTATTTTAGTCAAAAGTCCTTAATCTTAAATTCATTTTAATTCTGTTTACCAGTGATTAAAAAACTTTAACTTTTATCTGATAATTACGTGATCTAAAATATTTATTAAAATTTAATAAAAGAAAATTTATTTCTATGATTCATTTCGTTTACATTGATTGCGAAATTATTATCAAAAGTGAATGGGATTTAAAAATTGACGCATTTGTAAAATTGAAAATCCTGTTGACTTAACAAATAATATAAATGAATAAAAATTTACGTTTAAAATTAAATTTTATGAATAAAATATGTGATGTGAATGTGAAAGGTAAACAGAAATGAAAACTTATTTTCTATACGTGTCAAATAAGAGATCAACTCATGCATTAAAAATAGCTGGTAATGTCATTTTCAAGTGGAAATTATTATGCGTTTTTTTCTAAACTATGAATAAAAAAGTATTGTTTCTCAATCATAATGTTTAGTTCCCATTGACTAAATCCAACCTATTCATCACCTAAAATCATCAATTATTCATAACTTTGTTGCAATTAAATAAATTTTTTTACTATTATTTTTTCTATACTGATAGCATCCTCAAAAAAGAGCAAAAAACCAGTTTTAAAAGTGGAAAGATTTTTTGTTTACAACAAATATTGGGGCTCTGAATAGAAAAAGCTATAATGTTTGCTAAGTCATTATAATCTTAAAATGGTTAGAATTTTCTTCTCGCAATCTCGAGCAATGTCCATCAGTGACGTGAGTATAGCGCATAAACACAAACATACAAACAGTACAGATACTGTAACACCACTGCACACAAACACCAATACGCCAGTAAAATCATGACAGAAGCACGTGTTTCATATATATAAAAATCCATACTCTGTCTCACGTACACACATACTACACAACTTTAGTTACTGTGCTCTACTGTACAAGCGCTATATATTTTTATTACGTACTGTTGATATCCTATTGGTTGACACAAATAGTTTTCACTGACTTTTTAGATGTTGTGTTTGGGAGAGAGCATAGATCTGCATAGTGCTGGTCGTCAAGCAGTTTTCTGTTGCTGATTCAGCTGTACTGAACTTATTAACTGAAGGATAGAGTGAACGATACGCATATAGAGGAGAGAGAGAGACGAGAGAAACAGAGAGAAGAGTCACTGTTTGTGAGAAAGAAAGAGAGGTTTCTGTGCTGTTAAAAGCATCTGTTCTCATACAGTGTTTGGCAATGGTGTTTAAATCTCGTGATTTTAAAAGTCGATCACTAGAGATAAAACATTTTTTTAACATTTTATCATTTATCAATAAATATAACGCTCTAACAAGTAATTAATAAATATTAGTATAATTTCACATCTATCTTATTACTAGTGGAAAAAAACTTGAATAATAATTTTCTAATATATTTTATTATATTTGTAAATTAGAAATTTAGCAACGCTTTGTTCACCACCACAACCATAATGGACGCCGCAGACAACGCAAGAATACCGTGTCAGCAAAGCAGTGATGTGGAGGGCGCCGTTAAGGTCAAGAAAAAGACGATACCAGATCGCATTCCTGCGTTTGGACTGTTAATGTCAGTTTTGTCGGTCGTCTGCTTCTCACTCGCGTCTGTTATCGTTAAAGTTTTAACTCAATTGCATTCTATTGAAATTCTAGTCTTCAGGTAAATCAATTTATTTTAAAATAATAATTAGATTTAATAGTATTTCGACATTTCATGACCAGATGCGTGATTCAATTAGTATTTTACGGAAGCACAACAGTTTCTAAGAGATACCCATTTTTTGGGATTCGTGGTCATCGCGTAGACCTCGCATTGCGTTGCATATCAGGCACAATATCGTTAACCACAATATTTGTTGCCTATCGTCTGATGCCACTCGCAGACGCGTCCACAATTCACTTTTCTTCGCCAGTATTTGTTACTGTATTCGCTTATTTCCTTCTGAAAGAGCCAATAACTATTCTACAAATAGTAACTGGTACTATCACTATATGTGGCGTTATTATCATCGCAAAGCCAGAGTTTCTTTTCGGGTCTGAATTGGCGGAGGTTCATGATCACCGACTGGAGGGCACAATACTCGCTGTGATTGCCGCTATCACTGCCGCTTTCTCTATGATTAATCTTCGTAAGCTAAAGACAACGCCTGCCGCTGTTGTGATAATGTGGTATTCAGCAACAGTAATCGTGTCCGGTTTGGTTCTATTAGTTATACTTAACCAATTGGTTTGGCCAACAGGTCTAATGACATGGCTTCTATTGTTTGCTATCGGCTGTTTCGGTATTGGTGACCAATTTTTTCTGACAGTAGCGCTTCAGTACGAAAGCGCTGGACCGGTATCGGTGACCCGAACATTTAATATTGTGCTTTCATTTATATGGGAAGTGGTGATTCTGGACGAAACAGTGGAGTGGTCGTCAATCGCTGGTGCGGCTCTCATATCTTCCTGCGTTATCATACTTGCAATGGTCAAGTGGAGACAAGAAACGCCGCATCTCTTCGACAATATGAAAGAAAAAGTGTGCTGTTGTATCACGAAAGACGACCACAACGATGTTAACGATGATAATCTCAAACATATTCCCGACTCTTTGCGTGCCTCTAATGAAAGCATTGATTCGAATATCGTTCAGAGCACTGTCCGCTCCAATGCTGTTCTTCTTAAATCTGACAAAAACGAAATCTAATTTTACGATAGAAGAAATGGGCAATTCATCACTATTTACTTTTAAATGACTTTTACAAATTCGTGTACTCGACGATCACTAAATTCTTTAGAAAATCAAATTAATCAACAATTAAGCTATTATTAATTGTTTTTAATTTAATATAACAGTACTTTAATTATTAAATCTATTAGTTATTAGATATTAATTAATATAATTATTTTTATCGCAATTATTACGATATATATTTTCTTTGATAAGAAAGTTTATTAACTTAAGTAATTCTTTATCTTTCAAGTGTCTAGAATGAGAATATATATCTCCTTTTAAAGGAAATATTATCTTTTGTATTACACATTTTATTAGCTCACATATTCATAGAGAAGTAGTCCCAATTTCTTGTTAATTTTATTTTGTATAATCTGTAGTATAAGTTGCGTATTAATTTATTTATTTCTCATAAGTGATGCATATTTAACAAATGCATACTTTTAAAACTACTTGAAGCTCTCTAACAAATTATGGATTTTCATCATTTCTTTAATAGTGGCGATAGACTACCTCTCAATTATAATGATTGGTACTTAAATTTATGTTATCAACCCATTGTGCACTTAATCCGCAATAAATATTTACTATTAAATTTCTTATATTATTAATTCTTTTATTTTACCCAATTTTTTCAATTTATATGAATAACTTATTTATAATTAATTTATAAATTATTTAAAACAAAAATCGTTTTGTAATATATATTGGATTATTAATAGAAGTACAATACATGTATATTTAAATTATATGTATACTCGAATATTTTAATTTTTTATTCACTAAAAAGCTAACGTTAATTATAAAACCAAATTTTTGTTTTTAAGTGAATTACTGTAATTTTTTTAAATTTAAAACAATTATTTAAAATATAATTTTTGTATTCTGTACATACAGTTTAAATGCCATGAATTTAGATAAGCTATCTTTAAGTTATAAATAAAAAATTAAACTTATTTTAAATAATTATTCATTTAGTAATATTTAGTGTTGTCAAATAACTATGCAAACACGTTTCTGTTGTCACAACAATTCTCGATATCAATAACATGAAATTTTATTGCATCATAAAAGTTTTTTCATTCAGATGCCTTTAAAGTAGTGTTGTTTCGCTTTTTTCTAAGTAAAAGAAAAAGCAAAAAATAATTTTACTTTTACTTTCACTTAATCGT
>JAQIVF010001690.1:0-13155 GCA_034698365.1 Steganacarus magnus | reverse complement strand
GCCGGGCCGGGCTTCAACCTGTCGGGCCTAAGTCGGGCTCGGGCCTGAAAATTTTAACAATTTGGGAGTCTAATGCATACAACTTAAAATTGTTATACACTAAATAGCGAATGATTTTCGATTTTATTGTAATAAATATTGAAATTTAATCTTTTAAGTAATTTACAATTTTTTAACAGATTTAACAGGCATTAAAATACAATTTCTAAATAACTTTGAGTTTCATTGTATTTAATGATTAAGAACTGGTCACTTCTACAATTGAAATACTTCACAACAAAGATACTCTAATTTCATGTCAAATGTTTCATTAAATCAATGCTTACTTTGTAGTTAATACTGACACGCAATGACTTCAAGCAATGCTTAAAATAATCACTAAATTAATCACTAAATGTGACAAACTTTTCTTCGCGTATCAAATAATAGTGTAGAAACTCAATATTACTAAACAACTCATCTTTATTTAGTGGCAATATTTCGTTAAATACTTCGGTTAAATCAATTTCTTCCACTGATTTAAGATTTGAAGTGAATGACAGAAATGCTTTTATTACATCTAAATTTTTGAAATAATTACTATCATCGCTCATATAGTTTAGATTAAAGCTTCCGGCGGTTCATATTTTTTCAGACCGCACCAAACCGCCAAATATGGTTTTCAAACCGTAACCGACCGCCAAATTTCACACTGAAACCGCAACCGCTTGAAAAAACCGCGGTTTAACCTCCAAACCGCTAAATAATTTATATCTAATTAAATCGTTAATTAAAACACATAACATATGTAAAACATCATCTATTTATCATCTTTGAATAGTTTATAATGAATAAATTCATCAAATTAATTAAACTTAACTAAATTTTCAACTAAAATTTTTCGTTTAAAATTCAGTGTACAATGTAAAATATATAAATTGAAGTTAAAATTGCTAATTAGATGGAGAAAACTGTATTTTAAATCAGAAAGTGTAAGAACTTTTATTGTTCAATAATTTTTCAAAAATTTATTAATAAATTTCGTTGAAAAGTCTATAAATAATTTATTTGGCAGTTTGGCGGTTTAACCGTGGTTTTTCTACATAAAATTTAAACCGCCAAAAACCGCTAAAATCTTCAAAAAATTAACCGCACCAAACCGTTAGAAAAAACCACGGTTTTAACCGCGGTTTAACCGCACCGCCGGAAGCTTTAGTTTAGATACGAGAAATTTGAGTCTAATAAATGAGTGAATTCAATCATAATATGTTTGGTTTATTAATATAATTTTTGTTTGTTTATTAAATATTAAATGTTTGAATTGTTTGTTAACGCATTGCAAAACTATTTCGACTATGCTTCACATACTTTAATGAACAAATTTTATTGCAAAACTAATAAAATTTATTAGTTTTTATTAAACATATATCGAGTTCAAACAAAAAATAACTATTATTTCATATAAACTAAGTGAACACGAGTTGTTATTGCAGAGCAATAAACGACAATGAATAATATTTATTTGAGACATTAATGGAAATAATTTAACAATTATTTAAGTTATTGTTGAAAATTGCAGAAAATACTCTTCAAAAGCGAGTCGATTTATTGTCAGAAAAGCATTATCAATTTAGGTTAACAATCTTACTATAAATGACTTTAGCATAGAATTGTGTTAATCCTTTCAGATGTAACCTAATTGTGATAGCATTGTATATTTACTTGAATTTATTTCACACAAATTGTTTTTTACTAATAATTATAAATTAACCTTTCTTATCGTAAATTGTGTTTTGTTTGGTCACATCTACTCATTTACTTATTTCTAAAACTATTTTCTACTAACACTCATTTTTTTATATTTTCTAGCATTTCCATCTGAAAAATGTTTTATTTAACCATTTCTTACCGTTTTATAATTATTCTAAATATATTGATAAAAAATTATATTTTTCGTTAAATTTTTCTATAATTGCTATTAATCGATGCGAATTATTCGCAATATTTTATATATTATAATAATAATTAAGTAAATATTTATTAGAAACTAATAACTAGTCTACTATACGCTATAATTTTACTAATAACTTATACCGTACTCACTCAAGCATTGAGAAAATTTGATAAGAAAATTATTTTTTTACGAATATTTTAAATGCAGACATGATTATCATTACATGAATGTTTGTTAGTATAATGACCTTTCAATAATGGAATAATTAAATTTAATTGTAAAAATTATTTAATCATTAATTAGGAAAAAACAGAAAATATTAGGAATTTAGTTTATATTGCAAATAATTTGAAATTATAAACGACTTAATAGTATTCTCCTATTGTTAATCGTAATAAACTCTTGAATTTGATTTTCTTCATTCGCTGTCAGTTCACCATACAAACCGATTCTCTTTATACTCCAACTTTTCGCAATAAATTCTTTAAAATTCTCCAAATTATTCTTAAAACTAATTTTTAAATCATATAGATTTGTTAATCGCGCAAAATATGGCAACAATTTACTAAAATTTTCCATGTCATCTGAAGAATAATCTAATAATTTCATATCAATTGAATTTAATTGCGGTAAATATACGTGAATATCAATGAAATCATTGCAATCAATGTTTGTATTCTGAAGTTTTAAATGCTTTAAATTTGCGCAATTTTTCAATAGAGCAATATTTTCGCTGCAATTAAGTTTGCCTTTAATGACAATCTTTTCGAGTGATTTAAATCCATCACTAAATATCTCATAAAATGGTGCATTTAAATCACATATTTCTAATACTTTTAATTTCATACATTTAACGCCAATCTGTTTAAACATTCGAATATATTCTTCTCTTTCTCTATCGAAACTAAATGTGCAACAAAGCCATTCTAATTTGTCAAAACGTGCCAAATGTTGCAATGTATCGGTCTTTAAATTCTCATAAATATAGACATCGAGTGACTTTAACTGATTCTTGAAATATTCAGTAAAACTGATAAACCTCTTATCACGTATTTCATATCTCTTTACTGATTCGATATTATATAATAAGTGTTGCATATGATGTTCAAAACATTGATCGTAAATGTCAACACCATTTATATTCAGTGATTTTAGTTTATGAATTGGCACTAATGTTGTGAAGATAGCGAGATATTTAAAAATGTCGACATAACAATAAAATGATAGCGATTCGATGTTTTGCAAACCATTCTCAAACAATTGTTGCCAACACTCGAGTGTAGTGCTATTAATATCGCTAATATAAATCATTAGCCGCTTTAAACGCTGACATCTATTTCGCATAACATTAAGCGTTTCATCGGTTATACGTAAATACGTGTCAATCTCTAAATCATTAATATTATAACATTTAGTCAACACATAATTCAATGCCTCATTGTTAATATCTTGTGGAGCATTCTTTGTCGGCCGTAATCGCAGTCTACTAATCGCTGCAATTTTATTAATGTAAGAAAATTCATATAATAAAAGTTTTGTTTGTGAAGTAAATATGTTGGCTCTGAATCTTCTGTTGACGCGTTGCAAACTAAAGCTTTGAGTTATCGGTAAATAACTGAGTAATACTGGCATCAAATCGTTATCAAATCTATCAAAACTATTTCTTTCTGGCAATGAATGTGACATTTCTAATCAATTAAGTATGTTTTTATACAAGAAATTTAATAAATATCGTATAATTTATAATTCATTTCAACAAAAATTATTAGAAAACATAAACATATATTTTAATTTATGTTTATATATTCAATTTATTAATTACTCACAATTAATGTTTACAACATGTGTTGTTTGTGTTCACTTTATTTTTAAGCGCAAACACAATACTCATACTTATAACATACGTCATACATTACATTAAGTTACATTAATTACGTCTCTTACACTGAAAGTGAATGACACCACAACCGAGAACTTATAAGTAGAGAGTCAAAAAGATAGCATTTGCTACTTTTTTATGATACACATTAGAATGATAGTGACTTCATATATGATCGAATTACCTAAAATGAGACAATTTAACAGCATTTATAAATGCTATTTTTTGCAAGTTTTGAAAATAAATGCTATTAAAGCTATTTTTGCTATTTTATGCTATTATTTCACCTTTTTTATGCTATTATTGCAAATTTTAATAGTTTAAAGTTTAATAATAGCAAGCACTAGTTTTAAATATTAAATTAAAATATCAACATTTATTAAATCTAAAATCAAGACTGCATTTACTATAATAACTGAGCCTTCAAACACAATATCTGCCACATCACCTGATTATCTATTTATGATCGAAGTGAACAGTACTAACCGAGAAAACGAGACCAACACTAAAGATAATATAGACATAATAGGAATACCTCTGAGAGTTGATGCAACCTTAACAGTTTACGGGTAAATTATTTTTGATGATAAACTTGAATTACATTATATTCTCATTGACTGGTATTGTTTTTTGGCGCGACAGTGCATCACAACCAAAACTATTATCTTTGAAAACAACAGAGGAGACATTCAGCCCAGAAAAGAGAGTAATTGAAGACATTGGGACAGAGATAAGCCACACATACACGTTAGTAAATAGCGGTAAATCCACCATCAAAAAAGCTGATGTGACAATATTGTGGCCAACAGCAGACTCGAACGGAAATTTCTTACTTTATTTAGTTGATCAGCCAATTGTTAAGGCAAAGCCTGGTAAAGCATTCTGCAAAAGCACCTTAAATCATGAATTAAATCCTTTATTGCTTAAAGTACGTATTTTTATAGATTTGATTGATCACATTTACTCACTTCATTGTTAATACTTTAGTCTATGAATGTAAATTCTAACCGCACCACACTTGAAGCGAAAATGAGTTTGAAGAGTGAGCACACTTTTATTGAAAACTATGGCCGATATAATGAGATGATACCACTTAATGAAAGCCATACTAATGATAATTTTGAAGAGTACAAAGAAATAAGAGCAAATATATTCGATCGAATGATTGAGCAGTTGAAGGTATGCCACAATAACTATTAATTTAATAATTATAATTTTTGCTTCAACAATAATCTACCATAAGTTAGAAATAGTAGTCAAGAGATTATTTCGCTAACACTGAATTATTAGAAATTCAAACAAAACTCTAATTAAAAAAATCTTTAATTTTTAATATTTCCAATAAATCATTACTAAGACCAAGAAATATCGGTTCTTAACGAAAATGTTTTTGATTTGAAATGAATATATTAAGACAAGGTTTAATCAGTTCTAAAAACAGCATTTTAATTTTTGAAAAAAGAAACCGAAATGATATTTTAAAACTAAAATTTAATTTGTTTTCGGAAAATCATATCTTTATTCATAACATTACAAACTCTTATTGTCTAATAATATTATTTTTCTAAAGTCTTGCGGAAATATTAACTGCACACAACTTGTATGTTCACTGAACGAGATTGAAACCAATGAAAGCGTTTCTATTACGATCAGTTCTCGCTTTTGGTACGAATATATCGAATCGCAAGACGAGCCCGATTTTCAGATAACATCAAAGATAGTGGCAGTGGTCACTGAACTGTTATATGAGGTCTATCACAGTCTAATAGAACCGATTGTGCACACGGTTTCCTCTCGGTTCAACGTGATCGCTGTCGACAGCAGTGAGCCGCCCATCCAGTGGTGGCATTCGTTGCTCGCATTTTTTATTGGAAGATAATAAATAAAATTAAACCGAATGTTTGCAAACTAAACATTAATAAATTTCAAAGCATTGTGAAAAAAATAACGTTTTATTCTATTTTAACAAAATCACTAATGAAGAATGTGATCAAATAGTTTAGTGTTTATTGTTTAACATAGTTTAGATACTTTTTGAATGTACAGTAAAAATTAATTTAATAAATATTATCAGAAAAATAATATTATTATCAAAGATTCGAATATTAGGGTTAACAATAAATTACCCAAATTTCCAAATTTAGACCTGAATGGTCGTAATAATAACAGAAAAATCTGCTATAAAAATTAAAATTATATTTTATTTGACAGTAAATATGCATTTTTTATGAAATTGTTTATATTTATGACTATTAATATTTTAAGTAATATTGAATTTTGGAAGTTCTATCATGCCCTCCAAGTTCTTTTAAAAGCGAAGAAACATTTTCTTATTGTATTTGGCTTATCAACAAAAGATAAGATGTTGCATAAAACTAAGAAAAGTTAAAAATCACTTACAGTGAGATCATTTCACATTTATAACTCCTGTCCCGATTTTTTTGTTGTTACAATCCTATACTGCTAAATCCCGTAAAATTATTGTTTTACCGATTCTATCTCTTCCTGTCCCGAAAATATTTCCCTCTCTAATTGATATGTAAAACAAAATTTAATAGAGTATTCGATATATTTCATTCATTATTTAATTAATTTATATTCAATTGAACTTGAAAATAATAAATTTGGCGTTATTTTATTTTTATTATAAATTATAATATCCTTTGGTTTTAAAGAAGAATATGGAAATTGAAGAGCAATATTTTATCCATCTGCTCTTTTATTTTCAAAACATGCAATAATTTGTGTTGGAAATCATTTATACTCAAATGGTTTGTCTCACTATAAATACGGTGATTGAAAGAAATGTATTTACACAATTCACTCTTTATATTTATTAATTTTACGATTATTTTGATTAAAACAATCATTATATTTTCATATCACATATTATTGGAACAGATAATATAAATTTAGTTATATATCTCGGAGATTATGCATATTTTTTAAGTTTTCGGCATCACATCTATCCAATATTATTACTGGGTTTATTTTCAACAGTGATTATGCAAATTATACAATACTGGTATTTCCGAAACAAAATCTATCCATTATATCTGAAACTGTTTAAAAAAAGCTGGCCTCAATTCACCGCAAAGTATTTGTTATGCATCAACACATTTGCTGGCAATTTTGCAAATGTTTCTGTTATAAAGTACAGGGTAGATAAATTTCGACGCATATTACTAGAGATAAAAATTTAGGACTAAAAACAGTGAATAATCAAGAGGAAAAAGGAAAAAAGTTCTAAATCCAGGATTATTCAGGAAAATTATTTTTTTAGATATTTAAGATAATTAATATAGTTATTAAACAAAACAAAAGTAGTTTGCTAATATTAAAAAGGAAATATCATGTTTAAAACGTTTAGAGATACTTTGATGAATTCAGGAAAAACTCCAATTTTCAGGAGATAACACTAAAATTTAGTATTTTCAAGAACAACAAATGTGTCTTAAAATACTTGTTTTAGTGTGATTCGTGTACATATTCTTTCACCACAGTTATAGCTTTGTCCAAAAAAATTCAGGGTATTCCTGAATTTTTCGTCTCTACATATTACATTGCATTGCTAAATGACACAAAAATATTGTAGTGCATGTGTCAATTAGTGTGTATACTACTTTGACGCATAACTTCTCATTACTGTCTTCATGAATTAGTGAATGAAACTAAAAGTTCACATATGGTAATACTAATTGATATAACTTTATTGTATAACGAACCAGTCTGAATTCACATGTACTAAGCTTCACATGATTTTCTAATAAAGCATTTTGCATACTAGAAAGCAGCCGTTTTTCCTAACACTGTATTCTTCCTATGTTTAACATTGATTTCACTTACGTGAACATCGTGGTACAGAACGTGTGTTATTGTGGTACAATCATCGTGTTTAACATTGTACTAAAGGTTCTATTTTTAAGATACTAATCTTATGTTCTCAACTGGTCGTCTTCAACTACGACCATACACTACAAATATTGCACGTAATGAAATAGATTCTGTTGACAGTTTTTGAGTTTACTTTTAAATGTTCATTTTAAATAAGTTTATCAAAACCATAAAAAACTTGCTTGATTTAAAAATTTCATTTATTCCTATTTATTATATTCAGAGAGAGAAAAACATTATAGGAAATTGCTTGGAGAAATATAAACCAGATATTATGGTGACTAATAGTGAGTTGGGAACTGCTGAGGCAGTATATTCTTGATTACCGTGGGTTGGAGTTTACTGCACGAGTCCTTTGAACATCTACAATAATGAGTGATTACCGGCTTTTATGTCTGGTAAGCAATTTATACTCAAAAAATATTTTGTGATAAATTATATTTAATGCTAGTTTAAAAAGCAGCACCCAATACTAATATCGAAAGTTAATCAATCTATTATATTGAAATACTTAATTTTATATTTAAGGTAAAAATTTTAATAAATTACTTCAATCACATAAGGTTTTAAAAAACTCATACCTAACGGAACTATTTTGCTATTTTGTTCCCTAACTAAGTTTATGTTGAAATATTTATATTTTCATATAAATGTTATGAAACTAATGATGTTCCGAATAGTCATCGGGCCTTGTCGGGCTCGGGCCTGAAAATAAAAATGTCGGGCCGGGCCGGGCTTTCAGTTTTTTTTAAAAAAGGCCCGACTTTGATATTTTGTGATACAGTTTTATTGTTTTTTAGAATTTTATGTGATGCTGATTTATTGTAAACACTCAATATAGCTTTTATTGTGTTTAAAACATGATAGAGTTGCTTATTTACAGTAAATTAGATGAAATTTTAGCACTATATAAAAATATAGTTTATTTAAATATTTACTATTTAATTCTATTGGGCCGGGTCGGGCTTTTGAATTTTAACAATTTGGAGTCTAATTTGGAACAAACTCTATCATTGCATTTATAAAGTCCTTCACTAATAAAAAGATCACAAGTAGATTAAGGCTGAAAAGATTAACCCATTTTGTAGAATCACTCATTGATAGAAACACACAGTAGAAATTTCATCATCAATTTTCTAACCAAACAAAGCAATTTGGAGTTAATTCTAAAATGAATGATAAAGCATTTCAAAGAAAAGTGTGATTTAGTCTCATTTATATAGTTTTCATTGAAAACTATTGCAATATTCCACTAACTAGTGTGCAGTTTACTTGAATAAATTTAGTTTTTTATCTAAACTTATATTATTTTTTTTAAGAAAATTTAAAAAAATTGTTATCAATTTTTGAATAAAATGTGTTCATTAAAGTATGTGAAGTATAGTCGAAACAGTTTTGATAGATTTGGTGATGACTTGTGTGAAGAAATATTGCGTTATTTGCCAATCAGTGAATGTTTTGTTTGGCAATGCGTTAACAAACAATTCAAACATTTCATATTTAATAAACAAACGAAACTAATAATAACGGAACACTTAACTGACAATAAAAATACAGTAATTTGTGAGTTGATTATAAAAGGCGACAATTCGTATAAATACACGATAAATAATGATTTATTAAATTATGTGTTGAGTAAGTGTGCGAATATTAGTGACATCACTATATGTCTCACACATCACTATATGTTCACGCGTCGATATTAAAGACCAAACAATTATTATAATTATCAATAAATGTAAACAATTAAAACATTTAGCGATTTTCAATAACTGTAATAATAGTAATAATATATCGGTCCAATGTTTGCAACAATTTGGCGAAAATAGTCTGAAACTTCTCGAATCACTTAAGTGTTATTGTTTTGACGATTGCAATGAGTTTTTATTTGTGCCAAAAACTTTACTGCAATTCACTCCACAACTCAAATCAATACAATCTGGACATTGCTATAAACCATTGAACGCAGTGTTTGACGATTATTTTCGACAAAATAAGCACCAATTTTTGAATAGTATTGAATCAGTAAACGTATATTATATTCGCGACGAAAGTTTCATAACATTTGCTCAGTATTTTGCGCGTCGATTGAAATCATTGGGTGTCTGTATTGATAATCCATTTGTAAGCACCGATATTTTGAAACATTTGACTGGTTTCGAGAAACTAGAATACCTTTATTGCGATTTTAATAAAACACAAGACAGACAATGTATTGATTTATTAAATCAAATTGGATTGAAATGTGCGAAATTGAAAGTGTTGTCAATCGATCGGTTTGAGGCATCATTTTATGAAGCATTTAGTGGTGGATTTAAATCACTTGATAAGTTGATTATCAAACGAAGATATATTTGCGAAAATATTGCGTTATTGAAAAGTCTAGTTCAGTTATCATTCAGACAACACAAATCATTCGAACCGATCGGTACTCTGCATAGCGTGTATTCGATGCCATTCGCAGAGAAATAGTCGGATATTAGACTATTTTGCAAACTATTTGGCAGACTTTTGATGTTAATGCCAGCCGAGTCCGTAAAAGCTCCGCCAAATCCATTAATCTTTTGGTATCTTGTGTTTGGATTTATTATTATAGTTTGTCTCAGTCTTCCATTAAAATTAACGTTTTCCTCATTATTATGACACAACATAAAGTCATTTACCTGTGTAATAACCAGACTTCGGATTTTTGGTGAAAACAAATTTGGAAATTTGGTGGTTATTTGGGGTTAATAATTTGAGAATTTAGTGGTTATATAAAAACGCTAAAACTATCATAGATAATTCTTATAATTAAAAATTAAGCATTGTCTTCAATAAATTGTGAGCTCAATAAAGGTTTAGGTGCTGATTTCTTGGGAGGAATGATCAAAACTCGTTAAATTTAAGTAAAATTTTTTTACAATTCGATCAAATTTAACAGGGGTCACGAAAACTCTTCGGATTTAAACGACAATTTTTCACGATTTTTTTACAAAATTTGGTGTTTATGGTGAAATTTGGGATTTAACCAAAAATCCGAAGTTTGGTAATAACCGATGTTAAAAAGCTATAATAATTTTGACTAATTTTTAGAGTTGTTTCTCTGAATCTCAATCCACTAAAACTCGATTCAAATAAAGTTATCACTCCCTTCGATGTACGCGTTATTGGATTCAAATTATCGCAATATGTCATATTACACACACAAACCGTACCATTGTTGCCATAATCACGTGCAGCACATTCTCTTCGACCGCAAACTATTAAAATACAAAAATTTTGCAAAAAATTGATTGTTAACATAATTAACTCATTAATTAAACGATAAGTGTCATACAATATTAATTCAACGTAATAATACTATATCTGGTATGAGTTGCACAGTCAGTAATGCTTACGTAGCAGCATTGCTACTATTATATAAGTAGTAGAGTCAAAATAATAGCATTTATAGTATATAGAAATAGCGATATTAATAGCATTTATAATCAACCAAAATAGCATTTAAAAAGTTTTTATATGTAAATTTAACATTGATTTATAAAGTTTTGTTTTTTTAAGTAAAATTAAGAGTTAACGTGAGAAAAACATATTTGGTAAATTTTTTTAAGCAGTATTGCAATAAAAAATGAAATAATAGCATAAAATAGTAAAAATAGCTTTAATAGCATTTATAGAATTTATGTTGAAAACTAGCAAAAATTAGTATTAATAAATGCTATTAAATTGTCTCATTTTAGGTAATTCGATCATATATGAAGTCACTATCATTCTAATGTTTATCACAAAAAAGTAGCAAATGCTATCTTATTGACTCTAATAAGTAGTTATATATGGTAGTTAACCATCTCTTAATCAAATAATATACTGAACATTAATACTATTTACACTAAAATTTCAATACCTTTCCGGTAGATCCCAATATTTATTTATTTACTACCAATTTGACGATGATTATAAAAAACTGAAAAAACTGAAATTGTAAAAATATTTTCCTATTTTGCATTTACATCAAAAATGAATAAAAAATTTTGAATAATCTTCATTATTCAATTCATTATTCAATTCATTATTCAATTCATTATTTAAGTATTATTCTATTTTATCACTCAATTCACTTCAATAAAAGACGTCATAATTACTGCCTTTAAATCGTTTCTCATTACTTAATTTTCCGATCTAAATATTTTTTGCTCAGACTTTATTCTATAAAAGTGGTAAACGACGGTCAGAATATCTTATTTGAAACTTAATCAAAATAAATTATATAAATACAAAAATTTAGCATAAAACACATTAACTGGTGTGTCTTCTACCCTATACCAGAATAACTTACGTATGCTAATCTAATACATTGGCAGTCAGTCATCTGCATTTTAACAGTGAAAAGTGACAGAATCATAAGTATTTTTCTCTTCATTTTTAAACATATGGTTAACCCTTTATGTTTACCAAAATCTATTTCTATATTGAAGATGTCTTATAGTGATTGAAAATTTGGTTCTATTTCCGTGGAACGGTAGTGGAATCGGTGATTATCACGGGTAATGGTAATGGCAGTAATGATAATTAGCACCGGTAATTGAGTTAAAAAAATATAATTTTAATGGTAATGGAACGGTAATGGAATTTTTTTGGAATGGAATCTTAGTTGAATTTTTTCTTTTGGTAAGCGTTGACATTTACTCTTCGTAAGCAATAAATATTTATTTATGACGATATTCTTTTAATTATCTCAAATTTTATAAATTTACATTTTAAATGTAGTGGAGCGGTAGTGGAATTTAAAAATGCTGAGGTAATGGAACGGTAATGGGGATAATTTTTTAAAAATTTTATCGGTAATAGAACGGTAGTGGAGTTTTTGAGTTCGGTAATGGAACGGTAACGGTAACTAAAATATAATTAATTTCAATCACTAATGTCTTATTCGGTAAATGCCATTACGTTGTACAGTATTTGTTGCGCTGTATTGTAAAAACCGTGTAATGCTATGGCAATTCTAGACTAAGTTAAGATAAAATAATAGCGCATTAGACTGTAAAATTTTACAGTTTATTATGGAAGTATTAATTGCAAAACTACTATAAATATACGGATTATTAAACTAACTTTAAAATATATTTTCTATGTGATTAATACTAGAAATAATTAAATTTAATTAATTTTCTGGTACTAAGAGAAGGACCCTATTTGGCCATATTATAGTTGAGTTATAAGTAAATTAAAAAACATTGTGGAACACAGTACATACCTTTAACATAAATAAAGCTGAATAATGCAAACAATAGCAATAATTTCATTATTATTAAAAATTAATAATTCTGTTCAAAAATTCGCAATCAAATTTAAACAATAGTAATATGTTTTTTAGATGTCGAATAACGTAGTTTTTTCAATATATTTCAAACACTATTTGCCTGTTATATATACTTTTAATACAATACTTATAATTTTATTAATTAAC
>JAQIVF010001689.1:0-13176 GCA_034698365.1 Steganacarus magnus | reverse complement strand
TGTAAAACCATGAAAATATATTAAAATTTATAAATAAAATGAATTCTAAAAGCAAAATAAAAATTATAAAATATATAATTGAGTCAATAAGATCGATTTATATCAAAATATCAAACAAAAGTCAATTATAAACGATGAATATATTTATACAATTCGAACCCAACTTTAACAGCCTAAAATATAATTAAAATTGATACGTATTATGAATTAATATTAAAACTAGTGTTGTTTCGCTTTTTCTAATTTAAAGAAAAAGCAAAAAATATTTTTACTTTTTCTTTCGCTTAATCGAAAGTAAAATACAATCGAAATAAAAATTTTCATAATAAGAAAAAGTAAAATAGAATCCAAATTTAAAAAATAACTGAAAGAAAAATAAAATACAATCGAAATTAAAAAGTAGAAGTAAAACAACATTAATTAAAACTGCCTTAATCAAATAAGGACATTCAACTCTAAAATAATATTTTCTAATGTATTTGACTACAATGATTTATTTTAATATGGCCACGAGTTGCACATAATATCCTTGAAGTTTCAAGATCAAGGCACGTGCAATCGAGTTATATTATTCCGTGTTCACTGGATCAAGATCAAGGAGTGATCAAACGATGCTCTTAGTGCAAGCGAGTTCATGGCATGTACTATTCAGCTAATTTCTTCAATGTCAACTGGATCTGGATTATCGCTATTGGATCAAAATAATAAAAGATTAAAATCATTTAACCTGAACCTATTTTAATTAACCAAAATATAGTTGAAAACCGTATAATTCGATCGAATATATTATATCTTCATATTTAAAATCATTTTAGAAATAGTAAGTTGTTGTTCTATTTAATCAGACATTCATATCAATAACTTTTATAGGAATTACGAATATGATTTATAAAAATTAGATATATTTAACGTTAATTTTATTGTTACATACAAGTATAGTTATATTATTTAAAGAATTTTATTTTCAAAAAAATTAATCAAATTTTATATTCTTTTATAGAAAATAAGTACAGAATCTTATAACAAATAGATCAAATCTTATAGCACGAAAAAATTGAAAAACATATGACAATAAACAAGATAAAATGTAATAAAAAGTTGTCAGTAAGTAAAATTAATATAATATTTTATGTTAAATAAAGTATAAAATTTTTTTCAGAGAGTTATATTTTATAAGAGCTACTCCGACAATCAGTTAACTAGTGTTGTTTAGCTTTTTGAAAGCAAAAGCGAGTTAAAATATTTTTTGACTTTAACTTTCGCTTAATCTAAAGCGAAAATCAAGTGAAATTAAAGTTTAAATGAAAAGCGAAAGAGAAATAAAAGCGACATTAAAATGACTTTAGACTTCGCTTTATCTTTCGCTTTTAACTTTAACTTTTATGAAAAACAAAGTGAAAGCGAAATGAAAAAGGAAAAGATAAAGCAAAAGTCAAATTAAAAATTGAATAAAAAGCGAAATAGAAATACAAGTTAAATTTAAATCTTAATTAAAATCGAAAGTGAAATACAAGAGAAATAAAAAAAATTAAAAAAAACCCAAGCGAAATACAAGCAAAATGAAATTATACTATAAAGACAAGTGAAATTTTAAAATAAATTAAACAACACTACAGTTAACTAATTTTTTGAGATAAATATTTATTCATTAATAAATAAAGTATTGAAGTTAGTAAAAGATTTTTAAAAAAATGATTGATTCATATTAGACTACGAAATTTCTTAAATTTTTAGGCACGAGCCCTACATGGGTCTGGCATGTTTAGGCCAGAGCCCGACCCGAGCACGACTATAGCTAGATAAATTTGTCGGGGGACTGTGGGGTCCGACAATGTTATTCTGGTTTTTATGTATAAATTAATTAAATTTAATTTGAATATACAATATTTTAGTGCTAAACTGAGTAAAATGCGAGTTGTATTAATTTCTAATTTTAGAAAAAAATAACTTACAGGAGTGTTTACTTAACATTTTCCGACTTTTTATTATTTAAGAAATTTTTATTGAATTGACATGAAGAAGTTTTAAAGTTTCCATATGAGAGCCAGTGTCCTGTACAACGAAATGAAAAAGTCTCTTCCAACTCTGAAATACTTTTCGTGTCTAATTGATGTCTATTTTGTACCACTCTTGTTAACATGTTTTCCAGACTCCATTTAAGGTTTTAGCTTTACATTGGATTAATTGCTGTTTTAATTATCCAATTCCAAAAAAATCTAGTGGAGCGCAATCATGAGATCTCACAAGAATTTCAGAGTTAGAAATACAAGTGATTCCAGTTATTTGCTTAACATCTTCAGGATACTGTCTTGTCTTTAATGCTATATGGCTGTTCGCTTTTTGTGGTTTTTTAAAACTTTTATAAACTCAATTTACCTCATAATTTTAGAAAATATTTATCAGTCAGTGGTTTTAAAACTTTGTTAATATAAATGACGGCATTGACTTTGGCTTAAAGTGGAACTCGGAATAATGGCAGAGCCTCTACCAGACAGAACACAAATGACCATAAAAAAATGAGAAAAGTTTTTATACACCTATTATTTTGAGATTTATTTATCTTTGTTTAAATGGAAAATTCTAGAATTTGTTTTAATTTAAGATTTTTCCATATATTTCTAATTGTTATAAATGATTTAGCACTAAAACATCATAACCTAACTTCTTCAGCTTATCTTTGATAAAATTTAAACGGTAAATATCATTGTAAAGTGTTTTTTCTATAGCATCCACTTCTTCATTTAATGGTTTTACCATTTTGAGATTAAAATCGTAAATTTATATTTGTTTATATAAAGTACATTCTATTTGTCAAAATTGTTCCATTTCCAACAATGTATCTTAAGCGCGCGCTTAAATAATTAAAAATAACAAGTCGGAAAATGTTAGGTAAACACTCCTGTATTTATGTGATAGACAATAAAGTTTAATACAGTAAATTTTTCATATTTCAAAGTTAAAGCCCCACCCGGCCCGACATTATTACTTTTAGGCCCGAATCCGCTTGCATTAGGCTATTAGCAATGAAATGTTAAACAAAAAGGGGAAAATAATTTTATATATCACTTTTAATTAAAATTAACAATTAAGTAATTTTCTGTAAATAGAGTTGCAGATATATTTGTGAGAATGTTATAATATTATTTGCATTAAATGTTATTAGTTTTAATAATACTATCGCTTAAAAAGGTTATGGCAGGAAATCTTGTTGGAGATCTGCTGGAGTTTTTAATTTTATTCGTTTGTGAATAATTCTTATGCTGAATATTCGTGCTACTTCTTAAATAACCATATTATAATATAAAATAATTTATTTATTAGTTTTATTAAAGAAATAATATTATTTAACGATATATTCTACTCTATGAGTTTGCATAGTAATTAATCTTTAGATTTTATAAAAAAACTGTTATTTATAAAAATAATCAATAATTAAATATATTTCTTAAGTATTATTAATTCTATTTGGGTAGGAATTGAAAACCTCATAACTTCTATTATATTTTATTTAACTAACATTTTGTGTAAATTTTTTTAAAAAGAAATCATATATCAATTTTTTAGCTTAAGATTTTCTAGAATTTTATTAAACATTCTTCAATTATATAAATTATTCAAACTGTTTTGTTCTTCACTTCTTGATTAATCCCTTCTGATATCGCATCCTAAAGAGCGATGAATTCTAAAGGTTGAAATGTTTCTTCTGTTAATAATGGAAGATCATCAAAAGATATCCCGAATGAAGAGTTTTAACACTACTATTAAATGTTAAAAAATATGCTTTAGCATTATATTTAACGCTTTTTTGAACATTAATAAAATTATTAACTTAAGTAATAACATTATTTTTTGAAGCACCCATACTTCCTGATTCATCAAGTAAAATAATAATATGAGTATTCATTTTTAACCTTCTCACTTAAAATTATTGAAATAATATGAAGAAGTCACAGAATTTTTGTTGAATATATAAATAATAATCAATTGATTACATGAAAGTAGCTAACATTTCTTCAAGTTGCATTATTTACTAATTCTATTAGAAATGGTTTCGTCAGTTTATTTATATAACTAAAAGGATTACTTAAATTAAGTAAAACATATTTACATGAATATTCATTTACTATATTACTTGATTTATAACTCTGTTCAATTATTATTAAAATATTTACACAAAAGATACAAAGTATTCTTTTTAACACAGAATCCATTTTTTATTAAGTTTATTTTTCGATAAAATATAATATAGTGCTGTATAAAACAAGAATAACTTTTATAAAAATGGGGTTATAAAATGTACCACAAAACTTTATTATGTTAATTCGTCTTATTTTTAAAAGTTTCTCCAATCTATTGAATAATGCAATAAATCAACACTTGAAAAAGATTAAAATAATCTAAATACTCTATATAGCTTTTGAAATATTTGTTAATCGCTCCATTAATCAAAATTTCATTGCAATAAATATTTCGTTAACAACAACAATATTGTTAGGCACTAATCGTGTCCACGTACCAAAGCGGTACGTTTGTGACAATAAGCACACTAATCGAACGTGACTGTTGTTCGGCGTGCGACCAGTTATACTGACAAATTCGCTGACAACCACTGATTACTTAATAACACACTCGTTATTTAACAAAACACTGTTTATTAATTCAATTATATTAAAGAAAATAGTTAATTGAGTTTATTAATTACTAGGTTAGTGATTGAGAGCTACTAATGTGAGATGTTAGCTGCTAGCGAGCTTAACTACAAGTGATTACTGAAATGTGTTTTAGAATAGAGGTTAAGACTGAACTATTGGTTTTGATTATTAGTGTTTTTACACGTTATAAGTTCGTATTGGTTTGTTATAAGGTTTAATGTTTGTGTTGAACTGTTAATATTGAATGACTAAGGTTATGAAGTTGGGGGTTTAAGTCTATTAGTTTGGTTTCGCACCTAACAATATTACAACATAAAACAAATAGGACATAAAGCACTACTCAATAATTGTTACATTTCCACAATAAGTGAAGCAATGTGATGAATTTTGTCGCGCTCTCTGTGCCATTAATGCAGCTTATTTGAACAAATCGATAATACAGCCACACTAAATGGTAGATAACTTGTTCACTATCTCAGAAAAATTTTTTTTCAGACATCGATCTACTATATAATGACTAACTTATACAGTTTTCAAAATTCTTGAGGATCTTTCCTTGGCAATATAGGCAGAATTATTGGATTAAGATCATTTTGTGAAAAATACGTATATTTTTAATCTTTTTTCAAACTATAGGTTTTCCTTTAAGTAACAGTTACATAACTCGAAAATTAATCATCTAATTATACTAATAATCTTTCGATAATATTGCCAATTTTATACCCATGGAATGTTTTCGTCATGAATCATACGTAATTTGATTAATATTAATTCAATTTGAAATGTAAATATAATGCCAGCTTGGATTTTAAAAAGAATTGAAGATTAGTTTTTTCAAATAAATTAGTAATATTACTCTAATGTTGTTTTAACGGTTTTTTCATAGTAATTTCCTTGAATTGTTTTATTATTTAACATTAAATTTGAAAATAATTTAATACACGAATTCAAAGTTTCGTTTAAGAATTTTAATGCACTAGATATGCTATACTAGCTTAAACAAGTTTTGTTTTCATTTTAAAAAGTGAAACATAAATCGATATGTAATTTAAATTAAGGCAAATTTAAATATTTATGTTATAAAATAAATTAATTATATCCATTTTTTTCTTTGACTTTATTTTAATTTGTCTTCCTTTTAATTTCTTGAAGAATAAAAGTGTAAATTTTTTCTATTTCTTTTTCTTATAAAATATATTCAAAAATATTTAAAGTAAATTATGAATGTTGCATTTATTTTATAAAAATTTGTTTCAAATTATTTTTCTAATAAAAGTTTAATTTTAAATTAAAATTGACAATAGTTAATTTTTCTATGAAAATATCGAATTTTGTCAGATAAATTTCAAAGTTTAAATTGAAATTAAAGTAACATATATAGAATGATATTGAATAAACATTACAATAATAGTATTTTATTAGTTTTTATGAAATGCAATGTATATTAAAAGATAATTCAAAATCGAAATTTAAATGCAATCGAAATGAAAAATTTTTCAAAAGTGTAATTGAAATGCAATGTAAATTAAAAGAAATTTGAAAATCGAAATTGAAATGTAATTTACTCAAAATGTAAATAGAAATCGAAACTGAAATATAAATTAAAGTTTAGATTAGTGTTGTTTATATTGGAAAAATCGAAATTGAAATTGAATTAAACTCCATTTTCATTTCTATTAATCGAAATTAAAATGCAATTGAAATAGAAAATTTTCCTTAAAATGTAATCGAAATGCAATTTAATTGAAATAATAATTAAAAATTGAAATCGAAATGCTATCGAAATGAAAATTTTTTATAAAATGCAATTGAAATGCAATTTATTTAAAATTAAAAGTGAAAATCGAAATAGAAATGCAATCGAAATTATAAATTTCATATGGAAACAACACTACAAAGACTGAAACTAATTTACTAATACAATAAAAAAAATACTATATTGATCATTGTTTTTAAATTTCAAAAATATTTTGATGAAACAATTCGAAATATAAAGTATGAAAAGTTGAGAATAAATTTGTTTGTTAAGAAAACAGTTTAGAAAAATAATTTTAAAAGAAACAAATTACAAATAATTTCTTTCAGACAACATAACTATCTATAATTTAAATGTAATAATTTTATTAATTATCGTTATTTCTCATATAAATATTATGATCAATGTTTTATTAGATTTAAAATTCAATGCCAAATGGATCAAAGTTAGAGAAAGGACTTTCATAAACATTTTTTAAAAATACAAACTAGTTTTTAGATAAAACTGTACTATCAATTATATAAATTTCCCCTCTTTTATAATGGTAATAACTTACAGGTTAAATTTATTTTAATAAAATAACAAAAATTTTGTATAAATATTATAATTAAACCATAACTTAAATAATAAAATAAGTTTTAACAATATTTTTTTAATTAATAAAATAAACAATAAAATCAAAAGATTTTGTGAATACTATTACTGATATTTAACAAAGTGGGGTTAATAATGAAATTCACAGATAATTTTAATATTAATATTAAAGTGAAAACAAAAAATCAAAAGATTAATAAAAAAACATTATAAAAAGGATATTTCCTCATAATTTAGTAAATCAAACTTTAAAATTAAAATTTTATTAATTAAAAAAAATTATTTAAAATTATTTTAAGTTGCATAATCAAGACAAAAAAATTAAATTAAAGTTAGGGTGATAATACTTGATACATAAATCCATACTTAATAAAACATATATGCTTATGATATGTAAGCATTTCAGTATAGTTAAGTAAAATTGCGATTAAATATTATAATTTAATTGTAATAAACCAAAAACTAGGAAATGTGAAATAAGTCATTTAAGCCACTTTAAGTTACTGTTAATAGGTTTTTTGGATTAATAATATTTTGTTTTAGCAATTCTTTTTAAAAAATAAATTTATTTATGGGCATTCAGCTTTAATATTTTCTTTTTTAGTCCTATTTATCATTTAAAATGAAAAATGACAAAAAATTAAGAAAATATAAGTTTTACTGTTTAGAGTATTTTTTTCTACTTTTTCAATTATTTTCAAATAATTGAAATAACATTAAAGCATTATTTTATAAAAAAAATTTTTATATATTATAAATATCGGGTTTTTTACGATCGTTATTAGTAATATGAAAATTCGGGTGAGAATTTTAACTTAATTGAAAATATTCGAGATTTTTCTTTAAAATCAATAAAATGTTTTTTAGCTCACTTTTTTCTACGTAGGAGTCTTTAAGTTTTTTGCTTTGATTATAATATTCGCATACAAATTTTCCTAAATTTGGCTTCTCTGTGCATTACAAAATACAACTTAAATTTCTTATCACTTAAATTTACAGATAAATATTTATTTATTTAAAATATATTTCATAAACATTTGTATCCACATATTCAATTTCAAATTATACCAATTAAAATTATTGTAAAAATTATAATAAACTGTAATTTAAAAAATAATATTTTATTTAATAAGGAGTTTTGAAATTTATGTTTTACTTTTTGGTCTACATATGCACTACAAATACTAAGGTTTGGAATTTACTTCAAATTGTGTTACTCATAGCTTGGAACAAATTCTATAAAACGCAAATATTTTTATTTCTACATTTAATATCTAATTCTTTTTAAAAACAAAGTTTTAGATCTAAATTCACAAAACTCGAGGGGCGGGGTCAAAATCTCAACATATTATTTTTTCCATCATCTATAAATACTGTTAAGATAAAAACATTAATTATTAATTTAATTAACTACGAATTACTACTTCAAATATGAGATACATTAGTTGGTAAGCCATCATTTTTTATAAACTTCTATAGTGATATAAAAAATTAAAATTACTAAACTTATCCAAAAATAAAGGACTAGTTTTTGCGACAATACCACCAGATCTATAAAGTTTGACAGAGGTAGAAGTCCAATTAGATTAACAAAACGAGACAGCCAGTAAGCTAATAAAGGCAAAGTTGTTAAAGTACCAGTTTCAATTGATACTTCATGTAGTATTTTGCCGAGAACTTTTTAAATAAGATTATCATATTTTAAAATCTTATTTAAAACTTTTAATCAGTCATTTGACGCAAACAAGTGATATACACGTTCCATACACACGTGACTTACACACATTTTATACACACAAGTCATACACAGAAGTCATACACACAAGTCATACACCCAAGTCATACAAACAAGTCATACAAACTATAATATAATATAAATTGTTAACAAAATATTTTCTAAATAATTATATTTATGGATTGACTTCTCTGTTTCGAAAAATATTTCCTGAGTTTTTGAGGTCAAAATAAATATCACTTAAAAGAAGAAAAATTGTCAATTTATACTTGAAAATTTGTAACCCTTCTAGAAACTTCACATACGTAAGTCAAAATAGCTCTATATCAAATAATAAACAAAATAATTGTGTAAGACATAAACCCGAGAGAATTTTGTGTTTAATAAATATAGTTTCTAAACATTTATGATTTTTTAAAGACTTTCTAATCGAAAAAACCATAAGGATTCGGTAATAACTAAACGTGTAGGGTTTTAAAGTCTCAGATATTTTGCATTTAAAGTTTCGAAATTAAAATTTAAAATAATTCTCTCTATCTCTATCTCTATCTCTCTCTATAGTTATAAAATTTTACTATAAAATTAAATTTTTTTAAACCTAACATAAGTTTTTAAATTTTGTTATACATTAATTAATTATATCATAATAATGCTTCAATAAATTAAATTATGTAAGAGATTTTTCTTGTAAAATTGTTGTGTGCTTTTTTTGAATTTTATATATTATTAACAATCAAATACTTTATTATTTCAAAGTTTCAGTTTTTATTTATCAAAATCAAGTTTCACTTTTTCTATGTGAATCTTTGTTTTAAAATTCAATATAAATTAAAAAAACTTGAATATATCTCACTATTTTCTATTTTTAATTAAATTTGTTTTTTATTTTCAGAAATTTTTTATTTTAAATGAGTTTGATATTCCTTTTTATCAGAAGAATATTTAGACTTATAAAATGTGTTAATAATTTTAAAAGCTTAATTCGTAAAACAAAATGGATCAAATTTTGCTGCAAATCAAAATAATAGAATAAATATTATTAATTATCCACTGAATACAATTTGGGATCAAATTGATTTTCATTTAGGTAATACATTGGTATCTCAAAGTTCAAACACACATTCGTATAGATCTTGGATAGACTTATTAACAACATACAACAAATTATCTTTTGATACGCATCTAAGATCAAAAGTTTCATTAAAATAAAACCCTGATTCTCTTGATAACGATTCAAGTGCAATAAATAATGGAAGTTAGTTAATGAATTTACTCTATTTGTTAAACTACATAGTGATATATTTTATTTTGACAAACTATTAATTAATGGTATACCAATTCGTATAACATAAAATAAAGCTAAAGATAACTTTATATTTGTTGGTGGTGTTGCTGTGATTCTAGCAGGAGCTGTTGAACAACCTGATCCTAAAATTAAAATTCTAGATACAAGTTAGTTCACACGCAAATTATCATTAATTCCTAACGTATTGGCTTCACATACAAAAGCTATCATACAATCTAATTCAAAAATTCCAATAAAAAGATATGATGTTAAAGTTATAAACATAGCTTCTGGACAAAATTTTTATCTATTTCAATATGTTATTGATAATGTTTATATGTCACTAATGCCATGTCATTTAATTGTTTGTTTAATTCAACATGATTTCTTAACATTGAATTAAACTTTGCAAATAATCTAGCATATCACTTGAAGTTGAATCATGTATTCGATAACATGATAGAATTAGATTCATCAAGAAAAGTTACGACAAATGGATACATTTCAAATAAATAGAGTTTTGAAATCATATTCATTTACAAGAAATCTTTCTGGGAAGTTTTACCTATTGATAATTTTCTTATAAAAACTTAAATGACCATATTCTTCATTATTAATACAGATAAATCATAGTTTCAAGGAAAACATTGATTTCTTTATATTTACCTTTAAAAAAATTGAAAATTTTGATAGTTTTGGTTTGAAACCATTAAATAAAGAAATATATTTATTTTTCAAGAAAAATATTAATTAATCTTTTATTAAATTAGAATTGCAAAAATATGATAGTAAAAGTTGTTGAAATTTTTGTACAATATATTTAGCATTTAGATCAAAATATCTCTCAAAAAATGATTTCATCAATTTATTTAGTAAAGGCAAATCTAATAATAAAAAACTTCTAAAAATACTATATTATAAGTTATATCAAAATTATAAGAGGTTTCTAAAAATAATCAAAAACTCCTCCAGAACAAGTACTTTATAAATACTAACTGTTGTTAAGTTAATCAAAATTATGGCGTTATGGCTTGGCTTTATAGCTGAATTGTTATCCCAAAATTAACTTATAGAATATTTGATTCTAATTTAAAATTAAAATTAAATATACTAATACAGTTGCGAATAATCATAAACAAGTATTTACTTTATAAATAGTCACTTTGATTAACCGATTTTAAGAGTGAAATTATTATTGAAAGTATTTCAAATTGAATATTCAAATTGAGTACAATTATTTTACAAAAGAAAGCTTTCAATATAATGTATTTGTAATTGTAATTCAATATATAGATTAAAATGTAATTGATATTGTGTCAATTTCTTGAAATCTTGCCGCCTAAACTTCGGTCAAATTCAAACGAATTTCTTTGAAAATAAACGAAAAATCAATAATTATATTTTAATCTAAAAATTTACTTCAGAATCTTAGACTCGTATTTAATAAAACTTTTTGTCATAAACATAACTCATTTTTTAATAAATATGTGGTTTTGATAGTGCTGTAAAGAGGTCAGCTTTTAATCTTACGGTCAGCTTCCGTGCCAAAATTTTCTTAATGTCAGCTGCTGTCAACTCATTATTAAAAAAATTTTACTAATTAAAAATTTTGTCAGCTTTTATCAACTAAATATTTTAAAATCAGAATGTTAGGTAAAAAGTTCGTTGTGACTCAGCAGCACTAGGTTTTGAATAAATTAATGTACTTAGAAACAATTATTTATTATCTTCTCTACGTATCAAAATAACTTTATAAGTTGTTCACAATTAAAAAATATTGATATGCTAAAAATTTTGTGCGTTATACTTAGAATATAGATCAAAATATCTCTTAAAAAATTATTTCAATTTATTTAGTTCAAACAAATCTAATAATGAAAATCATGTAAAAATACTATTTAAAAAAATGTATAACTTTATTTAATTATAAGATTATAAAAGATAAATAAATTTATAACTAATAATTATTAAATTTTTTATTTTAAAATTATTTCTAATTAAAAATATCAAAATTTCGTAAAAAAAGTATTTAATAAAATAATGTACTTAAAAGCAAATACTTATCTTTTCTACGTACCAAAATAACTTTATAAGTTGTTCACTTTATGGATAGTAATGTTTTCGTGAATATAAATTAAGTTTCATATTTGCAATAACTTAATTTAAAAAACTTTAATAAATGTTTTTTATTAATTAAATGTTTTTTTATTAAAATAGTTGAATAATTAATATCTAAAAAAAGAACTTAAAATAAAATTTAAAAAGTATTTTAAAATTAAATAGAATATTACATATTTAAATAAATGGTCAAAGATCAGCAAGCCATTCAAATATTGTCAATATTGCACCAATCGAAATCAAAAGTATTTTGATTAATAGATAAAATTAAAATTTTTGTTTTTAATATTTAAAATAAAAGCAAGAATTATTCAATAAAAATGTTTAACCTATAAATTTTAATATAAGGGTTTTGGATAATCGAAAACATTTTATAGTAAACGGTAGTGTTATTTACATTTTTTAAAATTTAAATTAAAATATAAAAATATTTTGAATTATAATTAATTATTTGAAACAAAGAAAGGACCGTCAATAAACAAACCTTTGGATGTAAGTGCACGACTACACTCAACACATACTTCTGTTCTTAAAGTACGCAACACTAAAATTTACAACATTATCGAAAGTTTGTCCCTTACTTTTTGCGATTGTTATTGCTTCTGTTATTTACAATTCGTTTAATTTAACAATTATTTTCTAAATAATTAAAGAAATAAAAATTTAAGTTTTATTGAAAAAATTTATTCAACTATTTTATTATTTAATTGAAACATACAATCTATTATTTAAGATTTTTTAACGCAAAAGTAAGTTTATGTTTATACATATTATTTGTTCTCATTTTAATTCATTATTTTACTCCATAACTTTTACCGAAGTTTTCTTTTTTATCTGCATAATTTAATTTTTGTTTGTGTCAGGTCCACTGTTTAATTTTTGTTAATGGCAGGGCCACTTTATAATTTTTGTTAGTGGCAGAACCACTGTATAATTTTTTTGTTACTGGCAGATCCACTGTTTAATTTTTGTTTGAGTCAGGGACACTGTTTAATTTTTGTTTGTGTCAGGGCCACTGTTTAATTTTTGTTTGTGT
>JAQIVF010001688.1:0-13179 GCA_034698365.1 Steganacarus magnus | reverse complement strand
TTGCTAATAAAAAATATTTCCCATCGGGTCGGGTCGGGTCGGGTTCCAACTCGTCGGGCTCGGGTCGGGTCGGGTTTTAAACTCTCGGACTACTGTCGGGTTCGGGTCTGAAATTTTTCGCGATTTACAAGTCTACTGTATATATACAGTGCGCATCTTTATATATGTATAGTCTACTAATAATGATCATATCCATCATATGCTTTTGGCTGACTTCAAATGAAATGGAATGCACTTAATTTTTTTTCTGGTGGTAAGTTAGTTATCCCAGTCTCTATTACTGGTGGCTTCTATTGGGAAACATGTGTCTTCGCTATGTCCAGACTAATAAGAATTAATAGAGAGTGATGTTATAGGAGGGTTTTTGTCGACGAAATGTTGCTGAATGCGAACGCAAAGACACGCTCGCGATCGCATTCTCCGCTAATTCGCAACATCCTCACTGGTAATGGTATCTCTTCATAAATACGGCATTTGGCAGAATAAAGAGAGAGACAGAGAGACAGAGAACGAAACAGAAAGAAAGAAAGAAAAGAAATGAGACATTCATCTCTAACAAGAATGATGATCACATCGCGACTCAATTCTGTGTGTGTGTATATGTGGATGTGTGCGAAGATAAAAACAAATTAATGATTTGAACATAAGTGACAGCTTTAGTACACATTTTTGTTATATCCACCAATAACTTATGATCCTATTATGCACTTAAAAGATTTATTTTGAAAAATATCAAAACCTAATTGATAATAGTTATTAGAAATATCATTTAAGTATATATCATATTAAAAGAATAATAATGAGGCAGAAATTCTTTCGCAATCATCAATGATAAATATACCTCATTTTAGAGTCATTAGGACTAAAAAAATAACTAGATATTAGTGGGGTCTCAACATCTGCGCTCAACAATACAATGAAGAAGTGTCGCGCAATAGAGGGTCACAGTATATAGAATAGTATTAGGCTTATTGTGATACGCACCACAGATGTGTCAAATTTATATTAAAGATGTTGTTTGTGTTATTTATTTTAATTTTGCACATAATAGAAAAAAAAACTGTTCTTTCTTTAAAAATTGTTTTAATAAGATAATGCGAACATTTATCACCGCAATTACAACAAAAGCGCACCACTTATTTATTCGGTGACCCATGTATTGTGGCATTCGCTGCTGCTTTAAGTGAGGTTAAGAAATGCAATTTTTTTCGATAAAGATTATTTTTATGCCCACATACTTTTTTATCGTTTTTTTGCGAATTTAATATATACTGTTTAAATGAAACTTTGTCTGAAACACGCCAAGACGAGTGAATAGGATGATAATTAAATTCTTTTTATTGTGAAATTCTTGTTATTCGTTATCTATAAACTATTTATAGTCAGTTTAATTAAATAATATAATAATCCATTTAAATAAAACGTTGTTTTGGTATTTGACTAAGTTTAAAATTTTTTATTTTCATCATTACAAATGTCAATACTATTGAAAATGCTAGAAATACGAAAACGACTGGCAAAATTTAGATCACTAGGGGGTCGAGAACAGCCAAAATCTAAAAAATTTAAACTGCTAAGCAATCGCTAAAAATATCTCAAAATTTGGGAGAATTGTCAAAATTTATCAATTTAATAATCTGCTAGAAAATAATTCTTTTTTTGAACAGAAAAACTCAATGGAATGATAAATTTGAACTTATGCTCGGAGCACAGCGAGCACCCAAACCGATATTATGAACTAATGATACTGCAATGGCATCTCTCTTTCATTGCTAATTTAAATTTATTCAAATGTTCATAATTCTTATCCTGTTAAGAGGATTAATATTTTTTAGATTACAAATTATGTAATCTATTCGAAACTAAAAATAAAGTCGCAAAAAAAGAATTAAAGTGATAGAAATGTCAATAAAGATTAATAAGTTAACGAGATTTGTTTCGCTGGGATATTCATTTAGCGAAACAAAAAAAATACAACAAAAATATAAACATTTAATTCTATCGAATGACCCAGAGATTACTAAAAATATACAATATTTATGAGCGAAATTCTATAATAGATGAGTGCATTTTGGTCGCATATTTGTTTGAGCGCAATAAAAATGGGAAGATTAAATTGAAATTTTTTGTTTAATATTTTACATAAAATTAGTGTTGAGATTAACATTATCATAATCCAAACTTTTATTGTGATTATGATGTTATACTAATAATTAAACTTATTTGATGTTAATTTTTTCGAAATGCTATAAACTCGCTGTAAGATGTTTCTGTTTTAATGGCAGTAATGACAACTTGGATTATGAAGATGAGTATAAGTTTTTTTTGAGTTATGTCAAAATTGCTTATTTCCTCGACCCGTAGGGTTCGTCCCGTCCGTCCTTCAGCGATGAAGCAGAAGAGTAGAATTTAAATATATTATTAAATTATTTTGACCTTTTTAATTAACTCAAAAGATTACTGTTTAATTTTTACGATACACTTAAATATAGACTTAGAATATTGTAAAAATATATAATATAAATAAACACATTGAATCTTTTACTAAAAGATTTCAATTTTAGTACCATTATAAAACTAAAATTAATATATATGATATTTGGCATAAATAATCATCCAATACTACGTAATAGGCATTAATAATAAAAATAGGCATAAGTGGTTCAATTTAGAATTTAGATTAAAAAAATACTTTGTACTAACGTGTACCTCATTCATCAACTATTTAATATTTTATGAATTTAAAATCGTATTAAGTGATGTCTTAAAAATGGCAACAATAAAAAACATTTTACATGCGAATATAGCGGCGGTGCATACAACACGCAATTTGTGCCAAAACGGTGTGCCATTCAAAGAATTGAGTAAATTTTACAGTGCACTTCAGATATAACACTAACAATATTTCCTTTAAATTTATTGTAAAAATTAAAATAACAAAATTTTATTTATTCGCATCAAAAATTTGCGCGAGTTTGCTATTTAGAGCATGATTTACGACACGCAACAGCAAAATTTAAGGGCAAAATAAAATTTAAAAAAATATTTTACATAAATCCCATTTTTACGGCTTTAATAGAAAAAACTCCGCACAATTTAATGTTAGCTTTTATGTCGGTAATAAAAGAAAGCTCAATTCTTTGTAAAAAAAGGCTTACGCCAAACAAGATTGTGTTCTTAATTCGAGTTCGCATTAAACATTAATTATTTATAAATTATAAATCTGGAAAAAAAATTAAAGAAACTATTAAATTAGAATCTTAAAAATTGTTTAAATTCTGTTAATTAGTTATAAAATGAATTATTACGGTAATTATCAGTAATATTGTTGAAAATCATACAAACAAATCGATACAAAAAAATTAATGTCAAATTCTACAAAAATACAATATACTGCATACTTATTTTAAATAATTTCGAATTTATCCATTAAATTATTTTGATATCTTAAGTGATACATTAGAAATCACATTAAAAGAAGAAAAAACTGGAGTACAACAGTATTAAGAATTACTGACATGCTTTTGACAATTTTTTTTCGTTCGCTGAATCTGTCACTGATGTGAACACTGCTGCAGCAGTACTTTACTGCACTTCTATTACCATTGCTGCAGACATAAACAAACCTTTATACGTACAGTAACTTATAAGATTTTCATTTAATTTGTGATGGAGGGTGAGAGACCCTTTTGACACTGTTTACGGGGGAAAATAGCATTAATGCCACACATCACACACAGTGTGTTCCTATAAATTTATATTAGTTAGCTCTAATACTCCGGAGGATTTAACTCAATGGTCTATTGTGGAGCGCATTTGCTTGTGTGCTCCCTATTAACTGAAAATCAAAATATTTTCGCTCCTTCTTTTCGTCATTTTTGTAAAATTTACTTTAAGTGCATTTATTTTTCATTTAAAAAAAATTTCAGCTTGAAATTCTGTAAGTAAACCTTAAAAAACATAGATAATAATTCGTGCGAAACAAATATAATAAAAACGAATGCATGCATAATTAAAATCAAGAGTTTTTTGTTAAAATCATATTAGATAACTTAATAAAAGTTGACATTTAGTAACTCATGTTTTTAACATAATTTTATGCTGTTTTAATTTTCAAAAAATTGGTTTGTCGTCGAGAAACCTTTAATTAGCAGTTTTAAATAAAATAAACTATAAATAAACCCTAATTTATATTAAACAGCAATTAACGATTGCAGCTGTGCTGGCAGTTTAATTACTGAAAAAAAGGAGAGATAAACTCGCAAAACTATAATTGCATTTTTCAATGGATTACTGTATCAGCTGAAGTAGAGGTAAAACAACATTCATTCAGTTGATGTCCAATCTTCGAAATCGATTTTTAAAATTCTGCCTTCCGGAGGGATACCAAAGCTTAGCGCACTATAAAAGATAGCAGAATAGATGAGCCGAACGGACCCAAACATGTTTTCAAATAATGCCAAATGGGTTAACAGAGAACATAATGCTACTGGTATTTATCTCCTCAAGATATCAATTCTAGTCAATGTCAACGTCTCGCGATAGATAAAGGATTTAAAAGTAAAGCCTAATCGCAAGAAAGACTTCTTTTCCAGCCATTCGGTCTAATTTATTAGAAGAACACTTTAGAGAGAGAACTTCTTCAGAGAAAAATATCTCTCGCGTGTAATACTTCAAGAAAAAGTTTTTTTTTGTCTTTTTTCTCTGTGTGTTAAAAAAATAGAGGATAGAGATATGGAAAACAAATTTCGGAGCAAATAGTAAAAGCTTACTCAGCGTTTTTGATAAATTTTGAGTTATATTTTGAGTTATATATTTTTTTTGTTACATAAGCATTACTGCATTCAAAAATATTGTAAAATCTATAATAACTGGTATTTTTTATAATAATATTGAATACAAGCCTAATAAGAAAATTGCAAGTTTTGTTGCCCGCAATAAATCATGTTTTATTATAGACAAAAGGCAAAAATGATTTTAATTATACGCTATCAATTAACTTTTATAGTGTTCGTGTGAGTATTAATTATAGCTAAGGTTTATTACACGGTTCCTTTCATAATTTTCGGGCAAACAAAAGTAGATTTATTGAGGCTTACATAATATTCGAGGTAAATAAATAGTTAGCGCTTTTCTACGACGCAAACGGTGGTAACAGTTCTTACGTATATAATATAAGTGAAAGAGAAAATAAAGGGCAAAACAAATTTTATATTTGACTACAATTAGCCAGAACTGGTTGTTCAATCATGTATGTGTGTGTACTGTGTAGTGTAAACTTTACTAACTTAGTTCTAGTGTGTAAACTTAGTGTACGTTTGTCAGTAGTTATTAGAGATTGTCTTTACACGTCAAACTGTATCCTGGATTGCGAATATTCAATACATTTTTTTCATCACCAATTTATCTAAACTATGTTTATAGGTTTGGCTAAATATTTATTAAGTTTTAAAAAATTAATTACATTGTTTTCATAATTATCGCATTTTCGTTTTCGCTTATGCAAGGCGTACACAATAAATTGTTAATAAGCTGTTTCTTTTTATTTTGGAGGCGCATCCCTATCTGTTTACATACTATTAAAATCTATGCATCTTTGTGTGGGCAGATGTGTGCGAATAATTCAAAACTATTTTAATAATTAGATTTTTAATTGTTTTAATTTAATTTCCAATGTTTACTTTTGTTTTCAAAAATAATAATTACTAAGGTTTGGTAATAATGGTTTAGAAATCGATTTAATTTCCTCATTTATAGAATAGATGTATTAATTATAAAATTTGTGTGTCACGTATTTCGAGTCATGCTTTACACTGATTCTGTTGTTTTTTCATATTTATTTTTGCGAACCCCTTGAATCTCATATTTACCTCATAGTTTGTAAATGCATAAAATATATCGCACAAAAAGTATTGAAAATACTGTTTTCTCTCTGAACTGGCAGATAACCTCACATCACTTCTAAGACTTGCATTGAAGTCTAATGATGAAAAGCAGTGTTGTGTTGATTTAAAGAGTGCGTATACAGTATGTGTGCGATTCACTATTTAACACAATTCACGTATTTTTGCCTGAATCAACATCATTACTGCACATACGAGTTCAGTTTACGGTTTAGCTGTATTGCTTCTTTAACATTGTTTATCACTAGATTATAAAGACAACATCGCTCTTTCACTCTCCTTATCTGTATTCGCAAAATATACTCCAATACCTTAATTCATTCATCAATTTTCATAAATTATCAGTCTATTATAGCACAGCAAACTTACTTTTAAATTGACTTTTTTGTTGGTGTATGTGTTGTGTATTCGCAAAACATCGTGAATTTTTTTCTGTATACCTAATCAAAAAGTTTTTTAAATTCTTTTTTTTATTATCGATATTTCGTGTTAAGATCATAACTAAGGATGTGAAAAACCGAGACTTAAATTTTCCGAAACGGGGGGAATCGGGACACTAAAATGGTGCAAAAATGGGACATTATTCGGGAAACATAAAAAATTAATATTAGTGTTTTTTTTAATATTTTACTTTATTAATTTATTTTTTATTGGGTGAAAAATCACATGATTTAATAATATTATCAATTAAGATTTAAAAATAGTAATTTTATAGAGTTATTTAGATTTTATGAAACATTATAGAACTTAATTCAATTAAAATAGTAATAAATATAAGAGAAAAATTAAAAAAGTTATAAAATTTAATTTTAAATGTCAAAATTAATTTTTAAATTCGAATAACTGTAAAATCGGGAATAATTTAGAAAATTTTCTATAAAACGGGAAGAATTGGGAATTTATAAAAAAAACATTAAAAACGGGAACATTAATTTTAGTTAATTTTTATTAAATTAAGTTTAAGTTAATTCTATGATTTATACTATATTCCCGAAAATCAACGGCTTTATAAAAAGCGGGTTTTCCCCGGTTTTTCACATTCTTAATCAAAACTAAAATAATCGATGGCTTTACCCTTACAACATACTACTAAAATATAATTCGCGTTATATTGCATATTTTATTCTGTATAGAAAATTTAGTTTTCCAATTGATTAATTAAATAATTAAATATAAACAAGTCTATACATTAATAAAAATCTGGAGAAAATTGTTAGAAAATATATATGGTTTTTGTGTAACTTTATGATAACTGTGAGTGAATACTTAAGAAATCAATAATAGCATGCAAGCATAACATCTTTATATCCAATATTGATGCGCTGGTAATTCAAATCGGGACTATATTTTTCTTTACAATTTTCCAAATAGCATTTTCTTGTACAGTTCTGTTACAGCGGATTAATCTATTTATACACTTATTTTGTATCGAAATAGTTTAGAATCAATCACAGATGAAAATGATTCATAACGAAAATATTTTAATATTAATATCGCTGCAAAGTAGAGGAAAAATTATTACACTATAATGACATTGTCCTGAAATGTCAAACACACACACAACGCAATACTGTACACATAACTACAACTCAACATTACATACAATACAATATAAAACAGTGCAACTATTATTTAAACCCTAGCATTACTGATTACGAAATGAATTTACTTTGTTCCTAATTTCGCAGCATTTATATTCCCTATTTATATAATAGGTCTGGTTTTAGTTAAAATCTTTAAATACTTAAAATAACATTAAGTTTTACAGTTTGCAATAAAGCATTATATGAGGCAAGCAAACCAAAAAATAAAGATACATTAAGACATTATAGAATGATGGCATTCGGCAAATGATGCACTTCTGCCGTTCATGAGGTCGAACCCCATGTGATTAGAGAGACCATTGCGTTTGGGGACACAGTAAATGTATGATAGATAGCTCTGTGTTCCGATGATAGTTCTTCCATTCGCAGTACAGTCTAATGTCAATTCTGAATACATATTATTATTATTGATGACCAAACCCGTAAGTATTGACTTGACTCATCCAAAAAAAGTGTAATTTAAAACATTGAAAATGCATTTTATAAATTTACTTAGTATAGTATTTCGATGAAAATATAATATCAAATATATTGACCGTTTTGTAAAAAAAAAGTTGAATAGACTGTGCATTTAACGTTAATATGTTTTAATGTTTTACATAATCTATTTTAATTATTTTTGAAGTTCAATTGACGAAATTAAATGTAATTAGATTATATTTGGACACATATTACGCACCAAAAATAGCACACAGTTATACTAAAATGTTTTGAGATGCGAAGAATATCATAATTTGAACGTATCTGTGGCTACTTTGATGCCAATCCAAAATCCAATAGAAGTACGTAGTGAACAGCAGCTTTGGTGCTTTGCATGAATGCTTCATCAGAAAAACGGTAACACAATCATGAAATACTCAGTAATGCAAAACCTACTCCAGACCAACAGTTCTCCTATTTGTAACTACGCTCACGGAATTCTTAATGGACTACAGAATCAGAGTGAGCAGAGAGAGAGAGAGAGAGAGAGAGAGAGACCAAAATAAGTTATGCGCGTATTAGAGTGCACGCTCTGCCAGTTTGATTTTATTATGGCTACAGCGCCGTAAAATATTCTTTTACTTTTTATTTTTGGTTTGGTCTGTGCGGCCATTTGGTCGCAAAAATAACGTTACGTGAGACTAGTGATAAATTTCGTTCACTGGAATCAATTCTTATTCTACGGTCGTATGCCTTTTGTTTCACTTTAGATTTCATTGCTCCGCATCAGTGACTTGTCATTTTAAAACTTTTTAGATTTTCATCCATTGCTTCGCATTTTTTGATGTATTTCTCTCTCTCTCTCTCTCTCTCTCTCTCTCTCTCTTCTGTCGCTTAATAAAGTTATGCATATATTAGCGCATCATATTAAGCAAATCAGAGCGCGACATAACATCTGTTACCTTTTCTTTTTTTTGCTCTTTTTTTCTTTATTATTAACTCTCTTTAAGACAGAAACTACAAACTTATTCCGTGTCAAAATATCACATTTCAAGAGAGACTTGATATAACAAAGAATTTTTAAACAGCTACTGTGTAGTAAAAAAGAGAAATTTAGTCTTAAATGTCATTTCGGTGTCTTTTCTAGCAGTAGTTCTTCTATTTTTGATGCGAAGAGAGGAGTGTGTGAGAGAATATATAAATGTAAATATTATTATGTTATGTCTATTTTCTTAGGTCTCTCTCTCTCTCTCTCTTTCAACTATCTTTCTTTCTTGCTCTCTCACTCCATCCATCCATCCCTCTATCCCTCCCTAAGCTCTTAAATTGAATGCATGTTAACTTGAGATGAAAAAAGACATGCATTTTCTTTCGTATATAGTTTTTCTCTTTTTTGCTGTTAGAAAAGCGTCAAATTTAGCCAACAAAATGAAGAGAAAGTGTTGTTTTATTTTATCCGTGTTTTTCTCTCGCAGAATACATTTGCAAATCATTTGATTTTTGTGAAATAAGATTTTTTTAGAATTTATTTCTGTTTTTTCCAATTTTTTTAATATAAAAATTTATTTGCCAATAAATTTTTTTGGGTTAAACCAAATAGTTATTAAACGTTTAGCCATAAAGCAAGTTTTTATTGCTTACGCCGCAGTTAATATTATTATTATGATTACATTTTCGAGTAAAAATTTAAATAACAAAATTTCGAGGTAATAAAATTTTGGGTTGTTTTTTGCTGCGTCTCCGAAACCATTAAAAACCAAAAAAGGCATATAACATAGATATATGTCACAGTGTTAATTACTTTTTTCTTGACTTTTTAATCAGTGTCGCGCAGAAGAGAGTTAAGTTTTTTAATTGGCATATTTGACATTTGACAGTCACTCTGCGCTCTCGTTTTCGCCCGTGTTTGCTCGCAAAATTGGATTTTTAACAGTCAATTTAAATCTTTTTATTTTTCTGCTTAAAAATTCGGTGATAAAATATTTGCGCAAACAACTTTCTTTTGGTAAAAAAAAATTATATTTAGAAATTAAATGGAAATCACGTTAAAATTGATGAGTTATCTCTATCGTCTCAATAAAGTAGACTCAGAAAAATAAAGTAAAAAATTCTAGAACTTATTGATTACAAGTGTGTATATATTTACCGGTTCGGAATCGATATCAATAATGCTAAAATATAAACGGAAAATAGAAGAAAAATGGCAGTAAAAAAAAGAAAGTGAAAGCAGATCATCTGACAACTTATCATTTATTCTCTACCATTCTTCTATTCGTCTGTAACTTAATTCTTTCTTTTTAAATAAGAAATTGTACCCAACTTTAGGCACACATACACACACTCGCATGCATACACGAAATAAAATCGCGCACAACATCTCAATATGCCTTCAGGGAAATAATTTTACTTTTGCGAAAAAAATGACTTTAGGTTGAAGTGAGAGCGAAGAAGAGTTAGTTGCGAGTAGTAGTATATTTGTGTGCCTAATATAACCTATGCATAAAAAAAGTTTTTTAAAGAAAATTTTTAAAGGCATATCTACATGTGAGCATATAAACTATTGCATAGCTGCACACTTTCGCTATATTTTTCATCATCATCTTCAGCAATGCGAGTTCGCTACTCGGTTCTAAAAAGATATGATAATCACCGCAGGCGTTCGCTGTTCATTGTAAATGTTTTGCAATACAGCACTAACATTAGCATGAAGAACGAAAAAAAGGAGAATCAGCAGAAGAAGAAACTATAATTCTATATCTTTCAATAGGGAAATGCTATTTTGTACGAAAGAATACAGAATTTGTTTCATACAATACTCACATAGAGATACACACACAGAAACAGCACACTAAAAGTTATTACTCTTCTAGTGTTTTTGTTTTGTTTTATTTTATTTTATTCAATTTTAATGCACACACAAAAAAGTTGAGAGAAACTCTTCTTTTCTTTTTTCTTTTTTCATTTTTTGGTTGAATTTTGCGCTCATAATACATGAAATATATTTTTTTCGCTGAGAGATATTTAAGGGCAAAATTCACTTTTAATATCACTTAAAACATTATTTGTATATTATAAAAGCAATTTATAATTTATTTTACACGATAGTTCAAGGAAAGAGAGAGAAAAAAAAGAAGGGGTATGAGAAAAATATCTATTAAGAGATATTTATATGAAAAAAGTAAAATTAATATTTAATATTTTATCATCAAAAATATTTAAGTTATTTATTTATGTACATATTTGGCTATTAGTAGCGTAGAGTTAGTCTCTCGTTCGTCTCTTAGTTTTTCTTATTATATGCAATAAAAAACTTGATTTACTAGAAGTTTACTTTTTTTAGCACTTAGAATGCCAACGCATTTTTCTGTCAAAAGAAAAAAAACTGTTTATATAATCAAAAGGTATATAAAACAAGTATTTTATTATTTAATAAAAATATATTATAGAAAATTTGATAACAAAAAATTATCTCTTTTTGTGAATATATTATTTTTATCCTAATGCACATCAAACTTCAGTTTATGTCATATACACACAATCGAAACCCCCTATGGCTTCTCATCATATCATAGAATCATCGCAAGCATCCAATTTTTTGTCTTTACATTTTCAGTATTTCGCGTTCACTATTACTTGAGTTGCATTTCAATCAATATGCCTCTCTCTCTCTCTCTCTCTCTCTCTCTCTCCACCATAGTTACTCGCGATATCAGCTTCTATCGCCTCTCACTCCTCTACTACTCCTCTATTCATACGGAGTACTTATTCCCACTTGTTTCTGCAAATTGAACGTCTGTGTGATGATAACAAAATGCAATCCTCTGATACTAAGTTTGAAAGCATCGAATCTACTCACTAACTCGAACGCTAACTCGACGCAGTATGTGATGAGAAATTAGAATCGGAAAAAAGCGAAAGGGAAACTAAAATAAAATTCTTTTGCTCATTTTAGACCAATTCTTTCGTTATTAATTATATCAGTTTTGCGCTCACATACTGCACAACCAACTGAATCATGAAGAGGTCTGTGTACGTATGAGTGCGAGTATGATTACCACACCATTGATCCATATGCTGATAAGAGCAGAGAAGTTTAGTTTTTAAATAATTAAAGCGGAAATTATAGCGATTAAGCGAGCAGTTTTTAATAAACTTTAATAAAATAATCTCATTTACTATTGGCAGTTGCGCTTCAAACGCTCATAACGTTACATGCACTGCACAGAAGTCATAGTAATTAAATTAATTAGAGAAACAAAATGCAACGATAATTGCCGATTTGCGAGCCTTCACAGTATTATTATTATTACTGCAGATAATTTGGCTGACTTTGATGATTCAGTATTTTGTTTTTTTTTGTTGTAAATTTTTGCATTCACTTTAACTCTCACTGTCTGTCCCTGACGACGACGACGACGACGACACTCGCACACAAATCTCAAGCTATTTTAAATCTTGAGTTTTATGACTACATAAATGCTTATATTAGAATATAAATTACAAGTTTTTATGATATCTGTTGACAATATTATATTCGACAAAACGATGCGTTTTATAGCTTATAAAAAACAAAACCAATTAAAAGCTTATTTGATTTACGGCCGATACCTTCGAATCATTTAAATTTAATTTTTGCAAAATAATTTATGCTTTTAAGCGAAAAAAATATAGTCAAACTAATTTTTTTCTAATATAAATATTTGCATTTGAAAATAGAAAAGTTTCGAGTAAATGTTTGCAGCATAATATTTTTTATGCATAAAAAACTCAAATCTACTCAACAATTATGTGGCAGTTTTCTATTATAGTTATTTAATAATAAAAAAGTTTTTATTGCATAAGTTTTTCGTTTTAATAAATTTCAAATAAACAAATAAAAATATAGTTCGTTCGTCGCAATTATTTTTTTTGCTTAATTTAATTTTTTTTTGTATTCTTCTACAGTAATAAAAGATTTTAAATAAGAATCTCTTAATTAATTCACTTTAATTAAAGAGTTTTTATAAATTAAAAATTTTCGTGATATAACTAAATAAATGTTCTCAAAGTAAAAATAAAAACAAAGAATTTATGCCATTTTGGACCTGTTTTTGTTATCAAATGGCAATTGCGGCACTTTAGCGCTACACAAAGTGTGTGTGTGTGCTATACTGCCAAAGACAACCGACATTTCTCTAGCAGTGTAGCGGCGATTAAAATCCTGGGCATTAGAAGAAAAAAAACAAAACTAGATTGACACTAGAAAAAACTAT
>JAQIVF010001687.1:0-13193 GCA_034698365.1 Steganacarus magnus | reverse complement strand
AAGAATCGAAATCGGAATGCAAATTAAATAGAAAGAAATTTTAGAATTGAAATAGAAATCAAAATTAAAATTATTTTTAAAATCAGAATCGGAATGGAATGGAAAATAAAATAAAAGTAAAAATCGGAATAGGAATAGAATCGAAATGTATATCATAGAATTGAAACAACACTACTTAATTGTACGCTTTTCGCGTTTTTGCTACTAAAATATATTCCCTTAAACATAGTAGCCAATTCACCAATTATTTAATATTTTCTTTATTATTGAACATAGTTATAGTTTGATACATTATTAAAAAAAATTTATTTTTAAAATATAATAGTTAAATTAAAATAATAACAATAACGACAAAATCATAAGGGAGCTCAACTCTTATGGATTTTAAACAAATTTTGAAATAATGGTAAAAAATTAGATTATAGATGGTTTTTATAAACAGATATTATTTCGGTTATTGATGATTTCGATCTCATTAAACCTTTTTTATCTGACTTCGATAAAATCAAGGCAGGTATATAGATTTGACATTGTCCGTCCGTCCATTTGTATGTCCGTCACGCTCTCTGATAAGAGGCTTTTTTGTGAAATAAATGACAAAATAGGAGGTTATTTTAGTTAAAAAATTTTAAGATAAAACGGAATAATGCCACTTTTGCTTTAAAAAGCGGAATGCCACTTTTTGATTGAAAGTGGAATAATTCCACTTTTGCTAGAATTCCGTTTTTAAACCAAAAGGGGCATTATTCCGTTTAATCTTAAATTATTTTCACTAATAAAGCCTCCTATAGTTTAATATTAACAATTGGTTCACCTAACTTTTGAATTCTTCTCTTTAAAAAAAGAAAGTGAAATACAAGATAAATTAAAATCAATGATTTTCGCATGTAACTTTTACTTTAGCTTTTGTTTAAAAAATTTTATATTTTGAATAAAAAAGAGGTATTTCAATTTACTTTATTGAGTATTATAATTTTTAATTAATAATTACTCATGTTAATACTTTTTTATTTTGAAATATTGTTTTAAACTTAAAAAGCGAAATCAAAAAGCGAAAGTTAAATTGAAATATAAATTATAAAATGAATAATATGAAAAGCGAAATACAAGTTAAATTAAAATCGTAAACAAATAAAAAAGCGAAATACAAGCGAAATTAACAAAAATATTAAAAGCAAAGGGAAATTAAGCGAAATTTAAATATCAGTTAAAATCGAAAGCTAAAGTCAAGTTAAATTTAGTTAAACAACACTAGTTTTACACTGGATTCGCACCTAACAACTTGGTACAGAATACTTGGAAAAAATTGATGTGTTTCCAGTAGACATTTATACTAATATTTTAATAAATTTAAAAGCAAAAATTTTATAATTTAAAATAAAATTAATTTTCTAAAAAACTGAATTTTTCCTTTCATAACCAAACTTTTAACCTTTGGTTTTTTTAATAATTTATTTTTATAGTTCATAAAATAAATACAGTTTATTATGTTATTAAAAATTAAAATATTAAAACAAATAACCCGTGTGTGTTATCCAAATAATAACGCATATTATTACAAAACAGATTGTCATAAATGAGATTTTATTTTTTTGAGAATTTATAATTTTATATTTTAATTTTTAAGTAAAGTTTTAAATTTAATTTCAAATAATGTATGTTCGAAAAAAAATATTTTAATTCTGTAATAGTTGTAAATTTTTAAACAGTTGAATTCAAATGTGTATTACTTTTCTTTTTCTTTTGTGCTTGAAATTAATTTTAATTTTACTTTTGTCCTTGAGTATAATATCATTTCATTTCGTTTAATTTTACTTTTCATTTACTTTTACTTAAAATTATTTTCGACTTTCGATTTATAGGATGACTTTATAAACAAATAGCTTTGAATTTTTATGTAAAGTATTTGGAAAAAAAATTTTTTAAGTTAAGTTCAATTTGTGTCCATAATATTTTATACATAACTAGTTCTTATAATAAAACAATTTAACAATTAGAACTAAAAATTAAGTGAACTGCTGCTAATGCTAATTCATGTAATTAAACGTATATTAATACAATAAGTGATTAATAACATTATTCGATACTTTATTAATTAGGGAAATCGGGTAAAAAAGGAATAGAAACTAGGAAATCTTTGATTTATAATAAGCGTTGATTATTTATTATTACATTACTCATCTCCAAAACGCTCTTTAGTGTGTCTTTTTTCTTTTTAAAACGATTATGAAAATTTTATTTATATACGTATATGAAAAAGTCCAACAAAATTATAACAAATAAAATAAGTTTTTTCTATCTCTTCTATTTGTGTTTAAACTAGTTAAATGAAATGGAAGTTAAAAATTTTCCATATTCCGAACACTATACGATTTAATTGTTGATTATTTATAGGTAAAATAGATTCCACTTCCAAGAAAAATCATTTTACATTCAAACACTATAAACAAAATTGGTTTGAGCGAACTGCTTATCATTTTTAATCCAATTCAATATAGGTAATTAGTTTGAAATTGATTACCTAGCGTTATAAAAAGAAAAAAGACAGTTTATAACTTTAAAAAGCTTTTCATTTCATGTTTATCACTGTTTATAAATCTAAAATTGATTGAAAAAGTAACGTCTCAACTAATTCGCTAAATTAACTTCTATAAAACAAAAACTAAACTTCGTAATGGATCACTTTAATAAACATATGACATTAAAGTAATTATAAAAGACTGTAGTTTACAAAAGATAGTAAAACAAATAAATATTCTCAGAAAAAACATCTTTCAATAATTCAAAATAAAATATTTCTTAACTTAAAAATCATTGTTATAAGTACTACAGAGAGTGAAAACAAAATATTATTTTTATTTTTGATAGACTATAGATTTTGATAATTTGATTATTTATATATTTGATAGTCTTTTAATTTTAAATTTTAGACAGACACAGAAAGACACAGAAAGACACAGAAAGACACAGAAAGATAGAAAGACACAAACAGACACAGACATACGCAGACACACACACACACATACACACACAGAAAAACACAAACACAAACAGACAGCCAGACAGACACAGAAAAACACAGATAGACATTGTTAAATTCATAAGTTCGCTTTCTCTATATTGAGTAAAAAAATTAGATAAATGAGAATCTATTAAATGCTTTTATTAAAAGCATTTGATAAAATTATTATAATCAAAAAACATAAAAGTGTTTCAACTTTACTACATAATAATAACTTATAATAATTTGTCAAAACTAAAATTTCTTGTGTTTTTTCTAATATTATTTTAATAAAATTAATCCACTTATAAAAATCTCATCAACTATAAATTTTACAGGTTATATAATAATACACATTATTTAAAATTTATTTAATTAATCAATTATTTTATTTGAATAAATAATTATAGAAGAAAGCCTTTATTTGATAAATTTTACCTTTTAAATAAATAAAAATATTTTAAATTGAATAAAAATCTATTAAGATCTTTATTTGGGATTTTTTTAGCTTCTAAATTTTTTAATTCTTTCATTATTCCAAATTTAAGTTTCAATTTGAAAATTTGTGAAATCTAAGTCAAAATAAATTAAGGCTGAAAATATTAATGCTATTGTCTTTTTTTCAAAATTATTTAATAAAAATAATTTATTTATAAAAATCTCATAAACTATAAATTTTACAGGTTATATAATAATACACATAAGTTAAAATTTATTTAATTAAATAATTATTTTATTTGAACAAAATAAGGTACAGAATGAAACAAAATAAGATTACAATAATTTAATTTTTATTTATAATAGCTTTTAATTTAAAGGAATTTTAAAAAATAATAAAAAGTTAAATTTACGAAAATATATACTAATGTGATGTATTAAATTTGAAAATTATAAAAAATTTTAAAATCATAGTTATACAACTCAACTTTTACATAAAATATCAAAATTTTGTTTATATTTTTAAAATCATTTTAAGATACTTAAGCGATGTTAAATTTTAAAATTTAATAAAAAATAAATAAAACTGCAAACAAAATAAATATAGAATTTATTATATATTATTTTTTTCTATATATTAAAAAATTGGATTTATAACACACACTTTTAATTATTACCGTTTTTATAGTTAAATCCATTAGAATTATTTCTAAAAAAGATTATATAATAATATTTAAATAAACAAAAATATAGTTGAAAGTAGTGTTGTTTTACTTTTTTACAAGTAAAAGAAAAAGATGAAAAAATTTACTTATTAATAAATATAATTAATTAGTAAAATAAAAATATTTCAAAAGAGAAAAAGAAAAATACAAGTAAAATAACAAAATAGTAAAAGAAAAATAACAAGTGAAATTAAAATGAAGTTTCACATTCAAAACAGTAACAAATTATTAAAATAAAACTTTTAAATGACTTGTTAATGATCTATGTTTATTTACTATATAAAATCTTTTAATAAGTTCAACTCGTGCTTCAAAACTAGTGTTGTATTGACAAAGATTTTTGAATTTTGATTGTATTTTGATTTTTATATATATAAAAGTTTTAATTTTGATTGTATTTTGATTTATATTTTTTTCTATTTTCTATTTTGATTGTATTTTGATATTGATTGTTGATAGTTTTACAATTTTGATTGTATTTTGATTTTGATTAATCCAAATATATTTGGGCAATAATTTTGATTTTAATATTGATTAATCAGAATTAAAATGCATTTTTTGCTGATTTTCTTTCTAATTTTGATATTTTTAAAAAACGTTAATTTTGATTGTAATTTTATTTAATTTTTAGATCTAAAATAGTTTTGATTGTATTGTGATTTTGATTGTAAGCAATCAAATAATTTTGATTGTATTCTAATTTTGATTAATCAAAATCAAAATACGCAAATAATTTTAATTTTAATTTTGATTTTAAACAATCAATACAACACTTCAAAACTGCTTTAGAATATAAAAAAAAGAAAAATAAAAAGTATATGAAAAAGAAAAAGAAAAAGTAGAATTAAAAATTTGTACAACAGAAAAAGTAAAATACAAGTAAAATTTAAAATAATAGCACAAGAAAAAGAAAAAGAAAAGAAATATTAGAAGTGCAAGTAAAACAACACTAGTTGAAAGTAGTGTTGTTTTACTTCTATTTTTAAATTTCGATTGTATTTTGCTTTTTCTTTTTATAAAAATTTCAATTTCAATTGTATATAACTTTTTCTTCTGAAGAAAATTTCAATTTCGATTGTAATTTACTTCTGTTCTTGAAAGCGATATCAATTTTACTTTTCTTTTGCTTTTACATTAAGAAAAAGTAAAATTGATTTTCGCTATTTTACGTTTACTTTTTAATTTCGCTTTTGATGTTATTTTTCAATGTTTTAATTTTCTTTCACTTATATCATTTTATTTCATTTTACTTTTTCTCTTTGTGTTTATTTAAATTCGTATGTAATTTATAGAAAAAGAAGAAAGAATTTTCTGAATTACAAACATGACAAGAGTAGATGCACGTTGAATATAACCGAGATTATTATTCATTCAAAACTTAGAACTAAGAATATGGGAATAACAATTTTGAATTAAATAAAAAATTGTTAATGTGGTAATTAATGGTGAAATCTCAATATCGCCAGCACTTGCTAAAGCAATTACTATTTAAATAAAGTCAAAACAAAAAATCACATTGTGTACGAAAAAATGACATTCAGTTCGTTATAGCGCAATTACATATAATTTTATTATCTAAGAAGAAGATAAACCTTTTAATCAAAAAATTTTCAACTATGCCATCCAAAGCGACAGATAAATGATCAGATATTGAGAAAGAAAATAATGTAATCACGCGAATAATGGATAATAAATTCATTATAGAATATCTCAAATATTTAAATTTTCCTATTCCTAAATCTAATCAATAAAATTTAAAAATTAATTATTATTATTATTTTGCAGTATTTATAAGAATCTTTGGATTTTAAACTAAAAACATAGACAAATTACTTATATTTATGTTTTAGATAAAAATTGATTAATTTGGCTTAGAAAAGAGACTGCATGACCGCCATCACCAAATATTTAATTATTTAATGTTTTTAACAAATAAATTTTATAATATAAAATATAATTAAAGTTTAAAATATTAAAGTATTAACCTGCGTTAATAATGTTGGGTTAAACCATTATTTTTCAAATATTTTCATATTAAAATGTATTAGAACATATAAGGCCAGGATTTTGAATTATCAAAAAATTCTGGCATAAGACAAGTAGAAAAAATTCGTTTTGATTATGGGCCATAATATCAAATGTTCAAAGTGAAATTGTAAATAAGAACTTTATTTTATTTTGAGTTACAGTTTTAAATTTCCATGAATAAAAATTAAAACAATCCTTAGAAAATACTACTGATTTCGATAGAAGATACAATTTCGAGAATTCTTGCTATTTTAATTCTTGTTAAGATTTACAAAAGGAAAAACAGAGTATAAAGTTTATTTTATTTATATGGGATTGTATATTAACTAGTGTTGTTTTACTTGCACTTTTTAAATTTTACTTTTCTTTTTCTTGTTGTCAAATTTTCTATTTTACTTGTATTTTTCTTTATTCTCATTTGATTAAAAATAATTATTAATAAGCTTTTATAATTAATTATATATGAATATATTCTTATTAATAAGCTATGGTTAGAATGAATAAAAATATAAAATATTCTTTATTATGATTATTTACAATGGAAGTCAAAAATTTCAATAAAGATACAATTCGAAAATTAAAAGTTAGAGAACTTGAGACGATTAACCAACGATGCAGAATTTAAAATTAGTTAATTCGAGCGAAAAAAAAGTTGTTTAAGAAAGAAATCAGAATGATGCCAGAAGCACTCTTTTGCTATCATTGATGAACATATGACTATGGCTGCATTGTATTTATATTACAACTTTTTGCGGTTCAGAAAAAAAAATTTTCTCATCAAAAAATTCGCGTTTGGATTGAAAGCATCAAAGAATGATATGAAGATAATGTGAATTGTTTGTACTTCCAGCAGTTGAAAAATCATCAAAATCGAAATTAATAAGCGAATGTCAAGCAATAAATCAAGTAAAAGTTTATATAAGTAAAATTTAAAAATCTAAATAGAAATTGTAAACTATTGTTTACTAATTTATCTGTTATTTAAATTTAAATAAATTTTCTAATATTGTAATCGATTATGTATTTGAATGAAATAACAATTAACAATTGAGTTCATCATGCAATAGAAATTCTTTTGACAATTTTTAATCGAACAGCAAGTGATATTTTAAATATGTTCATTTATAATTCAAATAAGTTCTTTTTTCTTAAGTAAATTATCATACCGGCCAAATCCACTATTGCGTCAAAATTAAGGGTCTGGTTAGTGAGGTGAAACGACTCGCGGCACACGTTCGCTAGAAAATATAACTCGCATTTTTTAAGTTTTTGGTTCGACATACTATGGAAAAAAATAGTTTAATATTTAATAATTTGATTACATAAAAATAATATTTTAAACAATCATTTTCATAAAATTGTAAAACACAATAGAAGAAGACTATTAATCAAGTTTAGGCTACAATCAATATTATTTTTAAATAATTTACATTATCAATATTACATTATCAATTATACATTAAAGTGTCTTTCCACTTCCACTACGTTAAAAATATTCATTGAATGATCACTGCGAGAAAAATAGTTTTTAATGTTATAAGATGACCTATAATAAAAAGAAATATTGTTTTGCGCTAAAATATTCTGTATAAATTCAATTTTACCTTTTATATATGGAATAGTTTTTTTATTATTATTGTTATTTTTTTCTGAAGCAACACTAAGACCAATTTTAACTTTTGTAATAATTGAATTGAATAAATGCAGTGGATAATAATTATGCTTAATTGATAATTATTATAATTATTGTGATTATGCAGTTGCTTAAGAAAATCTATTAAAAACTGTAAAATAATTAAATATACTTTTCTTATTATGTCAACAAAAATTAAATTGTTTTTTATTGGGCTGAGACAGGGTATATGTCATAATTTGCTTTTCGTTTTCCAAAAAAAATCAAATTTATTATCTTGTTATTTGTATTAAGTGATAAATTATAAAACGAGGTGATACTTAGTTCAAGTAAGTTTTTACTTATTTTTTATTAAGGATAATTTAGTGGAGCTACATCTTCAATATTATTAAAGAATCTTTATTTAAAAAAGTTAGATTCGTTGTGTCAACATGTCAACATTGGTAAGTTATACCAAGAAAGTCACAATAATATTTTTTTTAACTCTTAATTAAGTTTATAATTGAATTGTTTATGATTTTTGTAATTTAGTTTAGATATAATTTTTATCTGACCATTAAAACATAGACGATATATGGACTTGGAAATGTCCATCTGTGTGTCTATACGTCCCGGTTTTTATGATAATAACGGTAATTTCTTATATATTGAGATTTATTTTTTTTGATAATGGGATTTTCTTCGATAACAATTTAAAGAAAAATCTTTATGACACTAATAAAATAGGAAAATAAGTTTTGGATAAACGGTAGGTGTCAATAGTAAAACCTGTATTTGCCACTAATAAAATTTTGTTATTCATCTATTATAATCGGCTAATAATTCTTTTGTCTGTTTTACCGTTAAATATAAAAAACGAAACAAAATACTCAACTTTTTTCAATAATTTTTGAAAATATCAACACACAAACATAAAAAAGCAAATAAAATAAGCGTCTTTAATATTAAAATATATTATATGAAAATTAAAATTATAGTAAGAGGGTATAGAGCGAACATAGTAAGCAAGCGATCACTTATAATCATAAAATTATAAAATAATATCTATATATCTAACAAAATATTAAATATGAAGTCTGTTATAATGACTCACATGATCTTGTATTCACATTATATACTTAAAGTATTCATATGCTGACTAAGATAATATTTTAGTTAATTTAGTTTATAATTATTTCTTTAAATATGATTGAAATATTAATTCTTTTGCAAACAAATCAATATTTCATCGAAAATTACTATTATGTTTGATAAGTCAGTTTAGATTAGTTCACAATTTACAATACTCAATATTACAATTACAATTTAATGTTAATTAAAGGTTGAACTAACAGCTCGTTAGAGAATGAGCCGTTACTTCTAATAAAAATTTATACTTAAATGTTATGTTACGATTTTGTTTCGACTTTGTTTCGATTTCGTTGATAATGTTTTGTTTTGTTTAAATAATATAATTACTATTATTAACAATTGATTAAATTTAACTCTAAATTAATTTCTATTTACAACCTATCCAAAATTATTAATTATTAAATAAATTGAATTTTAGTTTAAATTTTGATTTAAATTAATTGTTGATCCGATGTTTTCGGTGAATTCGATAATCATTTGATGATTTGTTGATTTCGTGGTCAAAGACTGCGCCAAAACTGTTATGCCATTAATCGATGACAAAACAATGATTTTAATCAATGAGTCTTTCATTTAACTTTCTGTTTCCAAATATCAACTCTACTGTAAGTGAGACACGACATTTGACGAGAATTGGCTTCAGACCATCATATGACGATTGTACAGAAAACATATGTACGTGGGTACAACAGGCAGAAATTTATGTGGAGACCGTCACGTAATTAGTAGTGATGCTGTACCTGTGCAGCCATTACAGAAATAGGACCGGATTGGGTAGTACCGCTTATTTGATTTTAAGTTACACACTTTTTAAGTTACCTTTTTGATTACACACTTTAAGTTAAATTTTTTTATAATTTATTTAGAACAAATTGTTCAACTAAGTAAAATTGATATTTATGTAAATAGCCAGTTAGACCATTGAATAACAGAGGGTGTATTTATAGCGTTCTCACTTTAAGTTCAAATGTAAAACTGAGGTAGATCTTGTTCTGTTTTATTTAAGGTGGAGACAGAATCTTAGAAAGTAGGGCTAAAACTAGTTTTTCTTTTTTCACTCTTTTTATTTCAGCGCTAAACTTAAAATTTAATTAAGAAAATTGAACATAGAGGGCATTAAATTACAAAATTACAATCATTTGAAAGAGTCTCTTCGAAATTATAACTAAGTGTCCAATAGTCTTAAAAGAGGTGTTAATAACACAGATATTTCTCATCCGAGTTTTAAGGGTTTTGACAAGTAATCCCTAAAATACGTTGGCGATTATAGTTACCTAAAATATTAATCCCTCCTTTAAATACACCTTAATAAAACAGAACTAGATCGACCTCAGTTTTACATTTGAACTTAAAGGGAGTATGCTATATATTAATTTTATTTAGTTATGAGTAGGACGGGATGTAAAATTTAGTGTTCTTTCAATCATACTTTTCAATTTAAATTAAATTACAATGAAATTATTATAAATTTAAATTAAAATTAAATTACGATGAAATTTAAATGATAACTTTTGATTTAAATTAATTTAACTATCATTTAATTTAAAATGTAATCCATTTATTAATTAGATTTCTATTATGATGAAAAATAATTGAAACAACCCTATGTTGTTTCAATTGCATTTTTTCAATTTAAATTAAATTACGATGAAATTATTATAATGAATTTTAATTTAAATTAATTTACGATGAAATTATTATTAAAAAATTCAATTTAAATTAAATTACGTTTAATTGAAATTTTAATTCAATTTACAATTCTATTAAAATTTCTCTTAAAAATAATTGAAACAACACTAATTATCATTTTCCAATTAAAATTTTTATTTACTGAAAATATTTTTAATAATTTACGTAAAAGAAAAATATATAAAAATTCTACTCTATTTAAAATATTTAGAATATCCGAAAAACATTTTTTAAATTTTACTTAAGAACACAAAAGAAACTTAGACCACTTTTTACCCGTTATTTTTTTCATGTTCTGTTTGAAATAAAGAGTTTCCTTAACCTTTTAATTAAGTTTGATTTGTTACTTCGATGCTATATACATAATTATTTTTTAATTCTTAGTTAAAACTTATTAGTTAGATTATAATTTCTCTTAAAAATAATTGAAACAACACTATAATAATTAGATACAAATTTAATAATTATTTTATTTGAATTCTTATAATGTTAAAATCAGTAATATTAATGACAATGATTTTTATTATAAGAGATAAAATAAATTATAAGGCATTATTAAGCTATGAGTTTTGAAGGAATAAACTGATTTAAGATTTTGAAGTTATATTGCTTTCGTGTCCATAATAAATATGCAATTAAATTTATATCTGCTGCCAATAACTACATTTAATAAGTTAATATACATACCCAGAAAAAAGAAATTAAATTTATTCACTTTTTATCCTTTTGTAAATCTTAACTGGAATTAAAACTGCAAGAATTCTCGTAATTGTATCTTTAATGAATCTTTATTTTTGCAAGTACTAGATAATATTAGAGGCATTCTTTCTACTTATTTCAACAAACAAACAAAGATATATGTGTCTATCTTTAGTATTACATGCTAATTTGTAAAAATGGATGAATTTTCTATTTTACTAAAACTTTATTTATTATTTTCAGAAAAATAAAACTTAAAACTTTCCATAATATCCATACTATTAATAAATTAAATTTTTTTAAAAGACAAAGTTTTATTTTATTTTCAATTACTGTTTATAACTTACAATGCAGATTAGAACTCTTGTGAAAAGTATAATATGGATAAAAACAAGAACGACACATTCATAGAGAGCTCACTTTTTCTTAAAAAAGAAGTATTTTATCAATGAATTTATTTTGTTTGTTTTGAGAAAATGAGAATATGTATCGAATGGAAACATCAGAATATAAGAATAAATAGTTTATATGTTTTATATTTAGAAAATATTTTTAATAATTTTATTTTTTTAACATAATTCATTCTATTTTTATTATTTATATTTATTAGCGTTAATTAGATTTTATAATTATATTGATTGATATCAGTAGTGTTGTTTCTATTGTGCTTTTTGAATTTAAATTAAATTACTATTAAAATTATATATAAATTTTAAATTTCGATTAATGTCAATTAAAATTATTGAATAATTTTGAATTTAAATTAATTTTAATTAAGATTATTCAAATTTGCTTTAATTTCGATTATATTTAAAATTCTATTAAAATTTCGATTTCGATTTTAATTATATTCAATTAAAATTCAATTGTTATTTGGCTTAAATAATTCAATTATTCGGTTTAATTCTCTTTATTATTCATTTATATTTAATCGATATGTTATTTAAATATAAACTTATAGGCATTTTATTGCTCGTAAACTAATTATAAATCACATTTTATTCTTAATTAAAATTATAATTTCAATTACTATTAATATTTTAAATAATTTGAATTTCAAATTCGATTACCAAATAAATCATTATTTAATTAAATTAAATTAAAATTATTACAATTATTTATAATTTAAATCAATTTAAATTATGATTAATTGAAATTTTAATTCAAAATTTAATTCTATTGCAATTTCTCTTATAAATAAGTGAAACAACACTAGATATCAGTAAATTAGTAAATATTTATATAAATTAAATAGGCTCCCAAATTGTTAAAATTTAAAATGCCATAATTAACAAAACATAATTTAACAAAATAAATTAAATACTTTTACTATAACTGACAGTTTCTTAAATAAATTTACTTATTTCAATATATAACAAAAAAATAAAAGAAATTATCCCAATTTTACTGATAAATAACGGATATTAAAAATATAAAATTAGTTTTTTTAAAAATATATTTTAAAACCCATATATAATTTATAGCTATATGAAATTTTTAAGACTTATTCAAAATTAAGAAGCCTGTAAAAGGAAAAAATATAACTGCTATTGTTTCGAGATTCATCTCTTTATAAGAAGTATTGATTTAATTTAATTGAAATAGTTTAATTATTTAATTTAAAAATGTCAACATTATTCCTAAAATATTAATTCTATTAAAAAATGTAAATAAATAAATATAATATTTTATTATTATAAAATAACAATAAAAATCGCTATTGCTGGAAAATGGGCTGTGAATCTTTATTGATTTAAACATTATGTTATTTATAGTGTTGTTTTTAATTTTGGTAATTTAATTTTGATTTTGATATTTTTTTGAATTTTGATTTTGATTAATCAAAATC